>JAKTTS010000239.1:0-22982 GCA_030560485.1 Ascoidea tarda (nom. inval.) | reverse complement strand
TATTATTATTATTATTATTATTATTATTATTATTATTATTATTATTATTATTATTCATTATAATGATAAACTAGATAATTTGGAAGGCCAAATACTTCATAACCTAAACGTTTTGCCATTTTAGCAAAACCTTCAGTTTCAATTAAGTGATAAAATGGGAAAGGAGGGAACATTGCGCCATCTCTATGAACATCAGCTTTGACTAAAACAGCTGCACCACCAATACCATCTAGTTGCATTTCAGTGTTTACATCGCCATTTGCATCGTAAAAATGAGCCATTAAAGGTCTATAAGTGGCGATATTAGCATAACCTTCAACGATGATTTCATCATCTCTCATATTTGAAGCGATTTTTAAGCCTTCTTCACTTTCAACCCAGTTATTAAAATCATAAGGTCTGATTGATTCCTTTTTTTTGGAATCATCGAAAAATCTTTGATAACAATTGGCGGATATAACTGGTTTATCATGAGCTATTAAGTCCTGGATTAAAGTTGTGGGAGATTCGACAATATCGGCATCTAACCATAACACCCAAGAAGTGAAAGGGGATAAAGTAGTGAATAGCAAGGAATTTCTGGCTAAAGCCATGCTCGATCTTCTTTCCTTTTGGATGCTTAAAGCGTGTCTATCCTTTTCCTTTTGAGATCTTATTGAATCATTATCTTGTCTTAATATTGTAATTTTAGAGAATCTTTTCTCCTTTGGGCCAGTTTGAACTTGTTTTATTGCAACTTCTAAGAAGTTAAGAACTTTATCACCATCAGAATTTCTTGGAACGATGAAACCCAATTCGATTAATTCTCTTGGATAGGTTAATTTTAATAAATTAGCCCAGTATTGATTTAAAAATTTTGACATAGGAGATAAGATGAGAACTTTTTCCTTGTTATAAACAGCCATTGGAGTTGAAGCTAATTTATTTAGATCAAAGTGCGAGATATGGTCACCAGGTAAATTGTTTGGAATCAAGTCACTTGGAGCTCTGCTAAATAAATTTTTGTTTTTAGGTTTATAAGAATATTTGTTTTGGGTATTTAAGTTGTTGTTGTTGTTGGATAATTGGCCATTACTCGAGTTATTTGATGGATCATTTGAGGTGCCAAATAGAAGATAGCATAATAAGATAATTATTGTTAATGGCCCAAGAATACTCGAGGGCTTTCTTCGTATTTGACGCAAATAAGGATTTCGTAATATACCCATTTTCTTGATTAGATAAACAGCTAGTAGAGACAAAAGTATTTTGAATTAATGACTTTAAGATCTTTAAACAGATTCCCAACAGATTTCGAATAAGAACCAAAGGATATAAACTAAAAAAGCAACTGTCTATGCAAAGCTTGATACTAAAACAGAAATAGGTGGCAGCTTGGGATGTTGCTCAACAGATAAAAACAAACAAAGGCCAGCAGCACAGAACAGTTGGTGTAGAAGAATATGGAGAGTGTAATTGAACTGGTTGATCAAACTCAGAGTTGTTGGATAAAAAAACTATACTTGTTCTGATCAAAGATAAATAAAGCGCTTCAAAAGCAGGTTTGAAAAATCTTGCACATGATCTATCACATGACCACACTTCACGTGAGACAACAGCGGCTCGAGCCGCGGCTGGGGTGTTTTTAGGTTTTGGCATATTTTTCGGATTAATGCTGTATTGAGCTGAGTATTTGCTGAGTATTTGCTGAGTACTTGCTGAGTACTAGATGAGTATTAGCTGAGTATTGATATATAAGTCCACTGGCTGTTTGAGTTGGAAAGGGGTCTGGGAACGTTGGCAGCAAAATGGCCTACAACGTTTCCCGGAGGCGAGTAATTACAGACAACGTATCTTCCATAGATGGTGTTGCAGTCTTTGTAGGCACAACCTAGTTTATCCGTCGAAGCCCACACGAGCTGGATGAAATGTCCTGTGGCTATACTAAAGCCTGGGTTGTTGAAATTGTAGTATTGTATTTCTTTATACCAAGTATCTACTACACTGGCAGCAGAGGAAAATCCTGTGGCTAAGTTTTCGCCATATGAACTATCGCTGTGACTTAGCGTCCCATCAGCAGGACAGGAATAGGCATCTGCAAAGCTCTTCGCATATTGGTATACCTTCTCATCCCAAACCAAATCATTTACTCCATGCAATGCTCTTTTAGTGTTGTGATTGTTTAAAAGTTCACTGAGATAGCTTTCTAATGTTTCAACTGGTGTTTCAGCAGAAGTTGATGTAGTTAAAATGACTGGAGTGACTGGAGTGGTCAAGGGAACCAATATAGCTAACAGAGTTGAAGTTATTGAGGTAGTTGAAGAGGTTGAAGGAATTGAAGAGGTTGAAGAAGTTAAAGAAAGTAAAGAAAGTAAAGAAAGCAAAAAAGAAGATCCTGAAGAAGATAAAAAGATTAAAGTGGTTGAAGTAGTTGAAGAGATTAAGGCTGAAGAAGAAGAAGATAATAAAGATGGTAAAGAGATTGAAGAACCTAAAGTTGAATGTAAAACCAGCGATGAGAAAGTAGATAAAGAGGACTCTAAACCGGCTGAAGATAATATCTCCATATTATCTGAAGATAAAGTTAAAGATGAAGACAATTCTTCAACCGAAGCAGAACTTGAAACAACACTGGAAGCTGTTTCTGAAAAAATGGGTGTCAAGCCAACCGCAAAAGTAATTCCAACATCAGTAAAATCATCACTAATACCATCACTCGAAACGCTACTAGAATAGGAAATTATTTCTGAATTCGATACAGATTGAATTGACGTCGCTGTCGTTTGTTGTGTTGGTTCTACACAGAGCAAAATCTCAATATCACCTCTGCTTGTTCTTCCTTTTTTTATATATTGTGTTCCATTATATATTGGAGAGGAGAAAATTATTTGAACAAAAGTTGGTACCAACATTATTGTTACCGTAGTTTTGAATAGCTTGAAATTGAACTTCATTTTTGATCTTTTTCTTCTTGAACTTTTGGTTTAAATAAGCAATATACCAATCAGTTACTTGATTTAATAATTTAACCAGAAAGCAGTACTTGAGCAGCTTTTTTGCTATATCTTCAGATTCCTATTGATAATAAAAACTGAAGATATCCTGAAAAATTAAAGTTTCGAGATTTAAAGTTCCAGAGAAGGAAGATTTCTCTAAAGATGAAAAATGATAGATATATTTATGTGAAGTAACAACGAGATGGAAACAAATTTAAGAAAAATCCAAAGATATTTATATCATTTCTCTGTTTGTTTGTTTTTCTGCTACTTGATTGCAGTTCTAAGTAACTGTTTCTCGGAGAAGTTAGTCCTTCATCCACGCTCATTATTGCTGCATTGAAAGAAGATCCAGCATCGGCTCTTTTCTTCACCTTGATCTAGACTGCTTCGAAACACCACTGCAACGGAACAACTCAGCTATAAGCAGTGTTACAGTATACCATACAGCAGCGCATATTCATGCCCACATCAACCTCACTGTACATAAACATTCTCACGTGACAGTATCTTTTTTTGCTCTGTTTTTGAGTTGCAATGGCAAATAATTGTTGTATTGCTGGAAGCGCAAGAAGTAGCCAGACGTTTTTTCATAATTGCCAGTTATATTCCACAGACTTTCGATAGTTATTATTCTGTATCTTGCAGTTTTATATTTGCCAGCTCATCCTTCACGTTTAAATCAGAGAAATTTAAATATTCCCCAAAATGGATGAGAAAATCGACACTTTTCTTGCTTTTACCGATACCACTGATAGAGCTATAGCTAAAAATTTCCTTGATGTCTCTGATGGCAACATTGACACTGCTGTTAATTTGTTTTTTGAATCTGGGGGCTCATTAACTGGTCATTCTCACGAAAATAATACAAACACAAACGACAGTAACAATGACAATGCCAATACCAATAATAATAGCAACACCAACAACAATAATAACAGTGATGCAGAATTGGCTGCCAGATTGCAAAACGAAGTTTATCAACAAGAACCAAGAGCTCCTATTCAGTCAAGAACCGAGGTTTTAGTTGATGATGATTACTACACTGATCCATTATTTTCTTCCTTTAATAACAATTTTAGCAATTTACTGTCAAATAGATTTGGAAATATCAATTCCAGCAATCCCTTTCATAATCGTACAAGTAACAACGATGGCGATGATAACGAGATTGACGAAGATGATCATAATAGTAATCGTGTTCAGCAAAATGCAATGCGAGACACTTATTATTACTTACCAAATCGTGACGATAATAACAACTCGTACAACTATATTAATGATGATGACGATGATTACCATGAAGATGAAGATGCAGAAGACATTGAATTTGAAGAAGATGATGACGAAAATGATCACCAAAGCAACTATAGAAATCAAACCAACCACCGTGATAATCGTTACAACATTGACAACGATGATGAAGATGAAGATGAAGATGAGGATGATATTTATATTAATAATAATATAAGCCGCAATAACAACATAGGGTATAGTAGCAATGATAATAATCATCATCGTGCTTTAAATAATACAAATAATATAAGTAACAATACTAACTACATTAATCCAATTGGTGTCACAAATAATCTGGAATTCGATAATGATGATAATGACACTGACTCAATAATTGAAACTCATAGAAATATTGCCTCATCTTTCAATAATCCAAACAATATTAACCCGTCTTCTTCTCGTTTTAGTTTTGGCACTATAAATTCAGATGCAAGAAATTCAGGAACTGACCATGAAAGATTGTTAGCAAGATTGTTTGCTCCGCCACATGAGATTATAACAAACTCCCCTTTAATGATAGCCAAAACCGAAGCAAGAAAACTGAAGAAATGGTTGTTGGTTAATATATTCAATCCTGCTGAATTTTCCTGTTCATTGATGTACAGGGATTTTTTTTCAAATAGAGACATAAAGCAAGTCATTAAAAACAATTTCATCTTCTTAAATTATTCAATTAAAGATCGAGAGGGTATGCAATATGTTACACTTTACTCTATAGAAAACTATCCCCACTTGGCAATTCTTGATCCATTTAGTGGCGAATGCTATAAAATCTGGGGTCAAGATGGTAAAGTTCCTGATACACTAACTTGGATTAACGATGTATTTGAATTTTTGGATGCATTTACAGTGGACAAGGGATCAAAAGCACCAATCAATTTGATTCATAAAAATTCGAAAAATAATGTTAATAATCCAATTTCTCTAGATTCAGATGATGATGATAGCGAAAATAAAACTAAAACAGAAAAGGGCGATAATGCCGGTGATAACAATAGCAAAGATAAAGACAAAGATAAAGACATCGAAAAAGAGAATAATAATGAAGATGTCAGCCTGGATACTGAAGACGAAATTTTTGCAACAATATTGCCAAAAGATCAGATTGAACCTAAAGCAAACGATCCAAAACCTACAACAAGACTTCAAATTAAAGCTGGTAAAACCAGAAAAGTGAGACGATTTTACTCGTCCAGCCTGGTCAGAGAAATCTATGAAGTGATCAAATTTAACTTTGACATTGTCAAAGACAGCAAGTTATTCACGTTGGAGTTTGTTGGTAAAGATGGTAAACCTATCAATTTAATAACTGTGTTGGACTCGACCTTAGAAGACGTAGGCTTGAAGAACGCCAGCGTTTTGATGAATGTGATTGACGATTAGGCGCCTTGCTCTTCCACCAATGTATAGCTCAATACACACCAATATAGACACACTGAAACAGACAACATAGCAAAAGCAGCAAAAGCACCACCGTCGTGCTGGTTCCCGCAGTCAGATGTTTTGCACGTGTCGGGGTTTTTTATTGACATTTTTTTCTGTCTGGAAAAAGGAGTTGGTTTTGGAGAATTTGTTGCTTCAACTGCTCAAGAGGAACTTGCTAACTGCTACCAGATCTATCTGCTTATACAAGAGTTTCTGCTTTTTTGTTCTTTTTTGTTATTTTACTAAAATTCAGTGCATCACTGCAAATTTATCGTTGTACAATTTTTGTTACATTGCCCTCTGCTTTTCCTACTTTTTTACTGATTCTGTTTCAATTCATAATATCTTTTTTTAATTTATTTAAAAGCAATATCGACAACAGCTCCAATAAGATGTCGTCAACCGCAGCTCCCAACTCCATAGCCAGAGTTTATGCTGATGTTAACAACAAGAAATCTCAGTCGTATTGGGACTATGATAACGTCAGCATAGTTTGGAGGTCTCAAGAAAAATACGAAATTGTTAAGAAAATTGGTAGGGGTAAATACTCCGAAGTGTTTCAAGGAGTTGAATTGCCCTCCGGTAGAAAAGTCGTCATGAAAGTCTTGAAACCGGTTAAAAAGAAGAAAATCAAAAGAGAAATCAAGATTTTGCAAAATTTAAACCATGGACCTAACATTATAGCATTATTAGACGTTGTCAGAGATCCTGTATGCAAAAATCCTGCTTTGATTTTTGAATGCGTCGATAACATAGACTTTAGAACTTTATATCCTCAATTTACTGATTATGATATTCGATTTTACATGTTCGAATTGTTAAAGGCTTTAGATTTTTGTCACTCAATGGGCATAATGCATAGAGATGTCAAACCACATAACGTTATGATTGACCACTCTTTGAAAAAATTAAGGTTGATCGACTGGGGTTTAGCTGAGTTTTACCATCCAGGAACAGAATATAACGTTCGTGTGGCTTCCAGATATTTCAAGGGTCCAGAACTATTGGTTGATTTTCGGTTGTATGATTACTCATTGGATTTGTGGTCTTATGGTGCCATGTTGGCTTCAATGATTTTTAAGAAAGAACCGTTTTTCCATGGAAAATCAAATACTGATCAGTTGGTTCAAATTACTAAAGTGTTGGGAACAACGGAATTATACAAATACACCAAGAAATACGATATTGAACTAGGCCCTGAATACGAAGATATAGGTCAGTTTTATAAAAGACCTTGGTTTAGATTTAAAAATGCATACAACGCAAAATTTGTTAATGATGATGTTATTGATTTTATTGACCATTTGTTAAGATATGACCATCAAGAAAGATTGACTGCAAAAGAAGCAATGGCCCATCCTTGGTTCAAACAAGTTCGTGCTAATGCTGAGAATAATGGGAATTTATAAATTTAATACTAACATTGAGAATTATAGCCATGATTACAAATATAATAGAATGATCAAAATAAATCATCTCATGTTTTTCCATAAATGACGAACAGTTTAAAATGAAATAAATGAAGTTATTTATATTTTTATTTCTTTTCATAATTTGCCTTTTTTTTCATGTTTAGTTTGTTTTTTTTAATGTTTGGTTTCGCATCATTAACATCTTTTGTTATTTTTTCTTGTTTTAACGTTTTCTTCTATTTTTTTCCATTCTTTATTAATTTGTTTCTTATGTGTATTTAATCAATTGAAATTTTAAATTGTGCTTATAATACTCATTTTTGAATGTATAGGGTTAATGCTTAAATTTACTTATCTATTTATTTATTTATTTATTAAACTGCTAATTTCTAATTTATTTTTATATTTTTTTTATTTTCTTTTCTTTTAATTTTTTATTTTAATAATCACATCTTTTTTGAAAGGTCACAAATAAATATTAAAAACAAATTAAAAAATTCTCATATTGTTTTATCATTGATTTGATCATCACAAACCAAAATATTCCAATTTATTAAATTAAATTTGACAATGAAGTAATCATCGTTTAATACAAGAAAATAAGAAATTAACAATTTTCTCATTTCAGAAATAGCAATGTAATAAAGACTGTTTTTCTTCATTTCTGATTTTATTTTCATATTTTTCATATTTTTCATATTTTTAGATGTTAATTTAATATTTAGAAAATTTATAAATATCTCATTAATTAGAAACTCCAAAATTTCTAAGATAAATTTTATTAGTAACTTAAAATTTAGGATATTAATTTCGTTTTTGAAAATTGTAATATTGTCAGAATCAAATTTTTCAAATTGAAAAACTAGGGAAAAAAATTTAGTATATTTTAAACCATCATTAATCAATTGAATAGATCTTTGATTATATATTTTGTAAAATTCAGTTTTCTTAATTTTTTTATTATTTTTTTATACATTGTGAAGTTTATCATCTCTAATTTTAGAATTATTGGAATAAAAGAATTCCAAAAGTTTTTTAAGAATATGTTCAAGACGGAAACTGTAGTTGAAAAACAAGTTAAAAATTAGTTCATGGTCAGTAATTAGTGTCATGTTAGGTGGTTCTTTCGATTCTGATAATTTTTTCTTTTTTTCAATTACTCTTAAAAATCCATATACAAAACTTTTGAATATTTCAAAATTATACTTAAATTTTAATAAAGTTCCCTTTAATGCAGTGTTTTTAGTTTTATTTGTATTTTGTTTTAATTTTTGATTTCTTTCGGTTAGAAGCAAATATTTTTGTTTATATTTAATAGTTGATAGTAAATAGTTGAAAAATAAATCGTCAAAGTGATGAAAATTAGACTCGCTGACGATATCGATTTGTAATTTATAGATTGTGTCTTTGTATAGTATGACTTCATTAGTATTGGTGTCAGATATGGAATGGGTTTCTTTCCAATTATTTTTTGTGAAAGCCTTTGAAATAAAATTTTTAATAAGAACCATCAATTCAAGATTTTTTTCTGCTTCCTCATTAGATTTACTATTATTGGGATGTCTTTCATCTAAATACTCATTGATGATTAATGGGCTCAGATTCAAGTAGTTTAAAAATTGGAATATTCTTATAAATATCGTGAAGTTTAAGTTTTTTATTAGATTTTTGTAGGTATTAGTTGAAATATATTTAAAGTTTGTTATTGAACTAATATCAAAATAATCAATGTTTAAGATTTTTAAGGAATCTCGATATGATTTATGTAATTTTACCTTTTTTCTTCGATTGGAATCAATGACTCTGTTGCTAATTATATTAATATTTTTAGAAATATTTTTAGTAATATTTGAATCTTTAGAAAGAGGGCCGTTTGTTATATCAATCAAACACCTTTTTTCATTTTTTTTATTATTTTGTTGATCAAAATTTTGATTTAATTGTTTTGAATCAGCAAGATTTTGCTGATTAATAGATTGCTTTTTGCCTAAAATAATTTGGTTCTCTCCAATTTCAATGTTACTATTATAAGTGATTTTATTGTCTGAAATTTTCTTGAGGTTTTTGCTGGCTATAGTTTCAACAATTTCGTTGAAAATAGGTTCATTTTCAGTTTGAGATTTGCTGAACTTGAGTTTTTTATGAGAAATATTATGGTTGTTGTGACCACTACGATAGTGGCAATCACCGAAATCCAAAGAAATTGAGTCATCTTGGTTATTCTCTTTGTTGCGAGAAAGTTGAGAATCACATACACTCCTTTTTTTATCGTTGGAGTTGGTGATTTGCTCCTTCTTAGAGCTTGCAGTGTCAGCGCTTAACCTTTCAATATTCTTTTCCCCGAGAATGTAACAGTCAATGAATTCTAAAGAAAACAGACAATGTTAGAACAAATGATGAGAAACAGTTGAACCCAGATATGGGTGTTTTTAATGTTTTGTGAGAGTTTGATAAATACCAGACAAAGAGTGCTTTTCAAACACAGGAGACAAGCGTTTCAACTGAATGAGCTTAAGCGCCTATAAAAACAGCATTAGTTTGTTGATTCAGATTAAAGAGTCCAGAGATAAAACAAGACTTACCAAGGCAAGATTGAGGTTGTCGTTGAAGGTGCTGTTCATTCTGGCGTGTTTGCTACCTTTGGGGCAAAAAATAGCACAGAAGCAAAGTCGCCTCCCGCAAACACATTATATACTGTCTTCCACAGACATGTCGTCCAACGTCTCGTCGTGGCACTGTTCGAGCCTCTTCGCCAACTTCCTGAGCTGCTCTTTGTCGTAGAGCCCACTGCTACTTTCAATGTGCTTGTTGAGTCTCTCTATCAAGAGCCTTTTGGACTCGCTGAACTGGTAAGACTTGATAAACTCAAGCAAATTGTCACCATGTTTCTTGCTGATCAAATTTCCCACTAGTCTTCTCCTGAAAAGCAAGAGCTTTTGCTCAAAGTCTTCCTCCTTCTCATTGGGGTTGTAGAATTGGTAGATGGCAAGATCATTCTCGTCTAGAAATGACAAAAACTCCTTCTTGTTTCCAAAGAGCAACGCTATGAAGCACTCGTTTCGTAGTCTGTCTAAACTCAAGTCCATCAAAACATCCATAATTTCCAGGTAAGCTTTTTCAGATTCCTTGTCATTGTTCGAACTATTCAGTATTTCATCTGACACTTTTATTGTTGGAATTGGTTGATTCGTACTCTTGCTTTCCTCTTCAAGAATTTTTTCAGAAAGAGTATAATGTTTTTTTTGGTTCCTGTTGGTATTTTTAGATTTGTGTCTGCCCTTGTTGAATTCATTATCCAAACTGAGAGAAACATCAAATTTTTCAAAATCAATATCCAGGTGCTTATTTTTAACAATTTTTTTCTCCCGTAATCTTACCCAATATCTCTTTCGAACAAAATTACCAAAATGATGACTGCCTCTCCATTTCTTACTATTAAATCTGATTCTTGAGTATAGCCATCCATTTTCATCAACATTATCATTTATCGTTAAAACGTACCATTCTTTCCAACTCCATTCCCAGCTTTGATCAGGTAGTGTTATCAATTTCAAATTAAACCTATGATTTTTGCTTCCAGGACCACAAGTCGTATAATCTGCCAACACTTGTTGTTGAGTATTCTTATTGTGAAACAATTTTTTTTTAGTGTTATTAGATTTTGAAAAAGAAGATGGATCAACACCATGAATCAAAAAATTCTTTGAAAAAAGTGGAATTCCAAAAAAATTAGATCCTCTTTCATTTTCAACAACAATATCAAATACATATGTTTTTTCATTGCTAATTTCCGACAGGTGTAAATATTTTTGCAATTGAGCCATTAACGAATTTTTGTTCTGGTTAATAAAATCTTCTTCATCATTAAATGGTAATTCTTGTTTATTATCTGCCGTTGATATTTCAATTTTATTTTTTAGATCTTCTCTATTAACACCTGGAAGCAAAAACCTTCTATCAATGTTAATTGAGCATCTTGGTAAGTTTGAAAATTGTTGTGAAACAGAGTTCAGTGTGGTTAAAAAAGTTTGAGGTTGATCTATTTCTTGGATTTCATTTTCCTTTTCCTTTTCCTTTTCCTTTTCATTTTCATTTTCATTTTTATCAAGACCTGAATTGTTTCTTTTTCTTTTCCCTTGACTTTGATCTTGATCTTGATTTTTATTTTTTGGTTTATTTTGATCTTGGTCTTGATCTTTAATTTTTGATTTATTTTGATCTTGATCTTTTGATTTATTTAATTTCAAAAAATTATGTTCCTTTTTAATTTTTTCCTTTTTTTTACTTTTTCCACTTTCTTTATTTTTATTCTTTTCATTATTTTCACTATTTTCATTCTTGTCATCCTTTTTGCTATCATTTCTCGGTTTCATTTCAAGATCGATTTGATTAATATCAATTGTTGTCATATGTTTTTTACTGTATTTTTCAGATTTGAGAATTTTTTCATAAGATGAATCATAATCCACAGAAGTTAAATGAACAGAACTCAAATGAAGCTTTTTTGATATTGATTTTCTAACATGTTTTTTGGAATTATGAGAATCACATTGCAAGTCATTTTCATTTTTATGAATTTTACAATTATTTTCATTTTTATGTTCAGTATTGTCAATATTTTGGAAACTAACGCTATTTTTCAAATTGTTTTCAATATTTTCTGAATTATCTAACAATGGATTAATGTTTGATGTTAATATTTGAAGAGGAACATTTAAAATATTTGAAAATGAATTATGAGCTGTCGCATTCTCATTTGTAGAAACATTTCCCTCGATTTCATTATATAGATTTTGATTAACTGTTATTTTTGTAGTGGAAGTTTCCTCTCCTTCTTCCTCTTCACTACTGCTATCAGCTAGCACTAAACTAATTGCCGGTTTTGTTTTTTCATTTCTTTTTGATAGCAATATCTTTCTCTTTAATTTTTCCTTGCTCGTTATGTTAGAATCTGATATATTGAGGTCATTAAACTCAATGCCAGTTTTACTAAAAAGGTTTTTTTCAGCATCTTTTTCCAGTTCTGATTTATTGGATATTGTATTTGACTTTCCTTTTTTAATACTCTTGCTACTTTTGTCACTGCCAGTGATATTGCTGCTGCTATGATTCGTGCCTCTGCTTATGCTTCGAGCTATGCTTTGACTTAGCCTTCTTAACTTCGATTTGTGTTTAACTAAGGATTCTTTCTCAGTCTTGGTTTGGTCTGATGGGTTTTCAGCACTTGAAATTTCTGTTTCACTGTATGAGGGCAGATTATAAGCAGTTGAGTTTAACAAGTTTTCCAGATTTAAATGTGCGACTGAAGCAAAAAAGGACTCGTCATTGAAATCTGGATCAGTTAATATGTTCAAGTCAAATTTGTTTGGGTTGATGGTATTGATAGATTCATTTAAATATTCATAATCCGTAGGAGTCAAAACAGACTTTCTCTTCTTTCTGAATTTTAATTTTGAGCTAAAATCAACCATTTCTTTCTTTTCAGTCTTACAGAACAACTTGCATTATCATGGAAAGTGAAGAGTAGAATGTTTCTCTTCTTAAATACTGCGAAAAGCAAATTAAAGCTAGAAATGAGAATATGTTGTTGTTTGATTGCTTTGCTATCCATTTAGCAAAGACCCAGCAGTGGTAGATCGAGATTCGTTGTGTTTGTGCTTTATCCTTTTTTTAGCAACCCATTTCAATGAGAGATAGAGACTTGTTGGAAAGATAATTCTAGCATTGACAAACAGGTTTTGCATTTGAAACTATACTTCTTGAAATATGATCAACATTCATTAATATTACAGAAAGAATTGATAAAAATAAGAAAAAAAGAGAAAAAATTTAAGAATTTATAGTGAAAAAACAATACAGAAAGAGTTAGAATAGTTACAATTTACAAAACTTTTCAAAAGAGCTTGACAAGAACTCTGTAGCAAATCAAAAACAAAGAAAAATAGAAGATAAAGAAAAAAAAATGAAAGATAAAAAAAAAACAATATAAAAAGAAAACAACCAAAAAATAGAAAAATTAAAAATAAAGATCAACCCTTCCAAGGTTTATACAATTTTTGAGCTTGCACTGAAACAGGTATAGTTTGTGTTGATAGTTTGTTGGAGCTTGAGCTATTGTTTATATCATCGTCATCATCACCATCAATTTCTTTGCCACTATCATTATCAACCATCATTGAATCTTCAGTGTTGTTATGAAGTTTGTCATTGTGGATTATAAAAGCTCTGATTGGTTTTTTTGAGTCTTCTATGGCTTCTTCGATTAATTTTAAGGCTTCATTTGATTTTGAAATAGAAATAGAATTAGAATTAGAATTAGAATTTTGGTTGGCAAGATTTTGATTTTTGATTGAATCATTTATTGATAAAGATAACAATTTAGTTGAGTTGATCATTTTATCCTTAACATTTAAAATTTGGTTTCTGAGAGCCAACTTATCTAAAAAGATTTTTTTCTTTTCATTTTGTATATTTAATTTTTCAATATTTAAAATTTTCTCGAAATTGGATAGATTTTTCAATTTTAGATCAATTTTTTTCAATTGTAAATCGACCAACAGATTTAAAGTATTGTAAGATTCTTTGATTTCATTAATTTTTTCATTTTTGGAGTTTATATTTAGCATTTTCATTAATTTTTCTGAAATTTCATCATCTTCATTATTTTTAATATTTGTATTTTGAGTCGTAATTTTTTTTGCCAAATTTGAATCTATTTTATTGACAAGAAATTTAAGAGAATTTATAGCATAAGTTCTGTTATCGTTGTCGTTATCTTCATCATTATTAATATCATTGTTAGTAATTTTATTATTGATAGGATGTTTATTATTATTATTATTTTGATTTTTTAGATTATTCCGCTTGTTTAGATATTTTGATAGGTAGTTGTCTTCGATTGGTAATTTAATGAAAAATTCTAAACATTGCTGTTTATTTCTGCTTGATACATGTTTTGCAATTTTATCCCAATCATCATCGTAAATTTTAATACCTTCTAGTAATAGAATGATTTCATTTTCATCCCATGGGTCATAGTTTGATAATTTCAGATTATTTGAGTTAATTTTGATAAAATCGGAAGAAAAGAAATTTTGGGGAAAAAATCCTTGATTAAAGCATGTGTTACATAAAATCAAAGAATTGGGGGATCTTAATGAATGGTATCTAATCTCAGTTGTATTATTGCCACAAATATTGCATATATAAACTTTTTTCAAGAATTCCGTGTTATTAATATCAGCAGGATTGTTTAAGTTTAAATTATTTATATTTGAATTGACGACTTGATTATTATTGTTGTTGTTGCTGTTTAATAGAGGTGCATCATCCAAAACTATGGAGTTTGATATTGAATCATAAACATTTTTTCTGATTTCCAAATTCAAAGGTATATGAAAATTGGAGTTATTGGAATTTTCCTTTTCTTTGGTAATACTATTTTTATTGATTTCGTTATCAACCTTGCTATCAATATTATTATTACTATTGATATCAATATCAATGTCATTATGAGTTTGTAATTTTTTAAGTTTTTTATTTTTATTTTTATTTATATGATTATTATTACTTTTTTGAATGAATGGTTGAATTGAGTCAGGAGTGTCTAATGTGATTTGAAAATGACCAGTGAATTGAGGATTCAATACAAATGGTTTTGTCTTTGGATCTATTTGATAATTGATTAAGCCCCATTTATTCAAGAATTTATAGATTTTGTAAATTGATTGGACGTCAGAGGATAAATTCCGTCTAACAGCAGTGAATGATAAATATTCAATTGGATTGATTCTGTAAGTATTAATAATGAAATTTCTAAAATCTCTATAGATTTTAGGATCTTTTCTTAGTTTGTTGTTAATTGGGTTTCCATTCATTCTGTTGTTGCCATTAATGCCATCATTGTTTGTCTCATAATAGAAATACTCAGGAAATGATTTTTTTTCAATTGGATGAATTTTGTTGAATTTGAACCAGGCAGAAAAAGATGGGATTATCACTGGGAAGGTCTGTTTGGCCAAATAAGCATTGGCTTCTTCCTCAGCCTTCTGCTGTTCATTCGACAAGCTCATAACTATGCCATCGTTGTCACTGGTGTCCTCGTTCTCGTTATCTTTGGCATCGTCTTGGATGTGTGTTGCACCTGGAGCCGCTGTGGTCTCCACGTCGTTGCCAGGAGGAGCCAGGTCTTGGGGAGAGAGGTCCTCAGCCATGCTCACGTCCTCATCAACAGCAATATCAACAAGCTCTTCTTTGATAGCACCCTCACTCTGCTTCTCGGCCATTGTGTCCTCTGTCTAACGACTAACTTCGAGCAACAGCTGTTGGAATTGAAAACGAAACAGGAACAAAACAAAAGAACCTTTTCTACTACAAATTTTTCAGTTTTCTTGCTGACCGGAAACACGTGCAATGGTTGGAATCTTACACGACACGCTCGGAACTCGGCCGAGAGCGATTTTGCACTGGAGAAAAAACGAGCTTTCGCGTTGAAGAATTTGGTGGTTTTGGTGACAAAACACAGCGAGGGAAAGACGACGATGGTGAACAGAAAGAAGTACAGGTTGAGAAGCACGCCTGTGGTGCAAGACGACTTTTCCGAGCTCATTCCCACGGGCTCTGCGAGTGCCACCAGAAGACTTCGACACAGACACAACAACTTCTCGTCTCGAGCCTCTTATGGTGTGAATGAGCTCGATAACAGCAGCCAGATAGACACCATTCACATTGTCAGTGATCTGAGCGATAAGGAAGATGGCGGAGATGACAAAGATGGCGATTTACAAATTACAGGGGAAATCTCTCTGAAGGACAGCACAATTCAAAGCAATGCAGACGACAGTGGGAATGAAATTTTTCAGGTCAATGATGTTTCCATAGAATCTGTGGAGATAGAAAATGGTGACAAAAAAGACAGTGATTACAGCAGCAGTGATTCTGATGCTGAAGAGGATGAAGAATCTTTGAAATCAAAAGCTGAATACACGCCTCAAAGCGACAATAAGACTTCCAAAGCTCGAAGATACTATAAACAAAAACCAAAAACGCAGAAAAATCGATCCAACCCAATTAAACTCGAAAACCAAAAAAAGAGTAATCTGAACAGAAATACACGACTGAAAACGAAAAAAACAGTAAAGAAATCAGGAATAATACCAGATAGTGAATATGAAGATGAGTCTGAGAATAGTAATGATAACGATTCTCGAATTGACTCAAATATTTCAATTAATGAAGAGGAAGAGGAAGAAGAAGACAAAAAAGTCAACAAATTAATAAATAAATCGCATAAAGTCACTGTTGAACAGGAAAAATTTAATGAATTATCGGGTGCTCAAAAGCTAGAACGAGTTCAAAGACTAATCGCCTTAGCAAAAGAGTATGTTGAAAATATTTCTTCATCATTGTTGGAACAAGCTCAAAACAGTGCAACTAAAAACGATATTCTAATCGAAAAAGAAGAAGTATTTCAAAGTGAATCAGATTCAGATGTTGAAATAATCAATGAATTTAATCAGCCTAGAAAGATTCATAACAAGAAACAAACAATTTCTTCAAGACGTAAACCAAGAAAAAGAAATGCTAAAAAGGATTTGTTAACTTTAATGACTGAATCCAAAAATCGAAAATCTAACTCGTCCAAAAATAAAACTAATGGTAAAAAAACCAACAAAAAAATAATTCAAGTTCCTGTCAACAAAATAACCGGCCAGCCAAAAATCTTAACTGGTGCAGTTTTGAGAGATTATCAAATCGATGGTATGGCTTGGTTAATCGCCTTATACCAACAGGGTTTAAATGGTATCTTAGCTGATGAAATGGGTCTAGGTAAAACAATTCAAACCATTTCCTTATTAGCCTATCTTTATGGTGAGGGTAATAAAGGTCCCTTTTTAGTTGCTTGTCCATTATCAACTTTAGGTAATTGGTATAATGAATTTAAAAACTTTGCTCCAACTTTACCTGTATTAGCTTATACTGGCATAAAAGAAATAAGAGAACAATTGAGAAAAAAACATTTTAAAGCCTTAAAATCTGGAAAAATTTCAGTTTTAATAACAAGTTATGAAATTATTCTTAACGATAAGAGATATTTTAATAAATTTGATTGGAAATATTTAGTTGTTGATGAAGGTCACCGGTTAAAGAATACAAATTGTAAATTAATCAACGAATTGAAAAAATTAAAAACCGAGAATAGATTATTACTAACTGGTACTCCCTTACAAAATAACTTGAACGAATTATGGTCTTTACTTAATTTCATTTTACCTAACATTTTTCATGATCTAGAGTTATTTCAACAATGGTTTGACTTTTCTAGCTTTAACAGTGATAACAATGAAAACCATACTTCTCAATTAATAGATTCTGAAATTCAAAAGGGATTGGTCTCAAATTTGCACTCGATTTTAAAACCATTTTTATTAAGAAGATTGAAAAGATTAGTGACAAAATCTTTACCACCAAAAAGAGAATATCTTATTTATTCATCCTTAACTCCCTCGCAATGGGATATGTACCATGCGACATTGAATAAAAAGCTTAAAACATACTTGTTGAAATTAGCATTTACTGAATATATTGAATGTAATAATTATTTTGGTAATAGAGAAGTTTACAGTATGAATAAAATTGATTCATTCTTTAAAAAGAAATTTTCATTAAAACCTATCGATTTAAATGAAGATGAAGAAGAAGAAGAAGAAGAAGAAGGAACAGACATTCCAAAATTTGGTCATAGACTTCAAGTTGATGAAATCGTTACAAATGAGAAACGTAAACTAAGGAGTCGATTGAGAAATCCTAAAAAAAGAAGAATTAATTATAAAGAATCTGATTTCAGATATGGAGATTTGTCATCTGATTCTGATTATATTGAATATGAAAATCGAGATTCAGATGAAGATTCAGAGGATAACATAATGATAAATGACTCTTCTAAATTAATTAATTCCGGTGGATATTTTGAAGGGTTTGATTCAAAGGATAATCAATTTAAGAAATTTTCATTAAATTCAATAGAAAATAAAAATAGAGCGCAAAAGGAATATTTAAAAACTATTGAAAATGAGAAAAACCAAATTGGAAATGAGGTAATTAGTCAAATTAATGATATGAATCAGAATGGTCCATTTGATGAATTATACAATGATTTATCAATAGATGATTCTATTATTAATTCTGAGCAAGAGAGAGAGCTAAAATATGAAGACTATAGCGATGTAAATTACGACAGTAGTGATTTTAATGATACAATTTTTAATAAAGAATATTTGCAGCAAAATCAAAAAGAAAATATGTATACAATAGATTCTATGGATACATATTTAAAGCTATTTTCACCGTTACCAGACCATAATTTGCTCCGGAGAGATAGGCCTCAAAAACCGATTTTATATACGCCGACTAATGATTTACCTTATAATTCATATCAAAATTTATTAGAAAATTTGAAACTATTGTTGGTTACATTGAAAAGAGCTAGAGAGAATGGAGCTGGTGAAAGTAATTTAAATGAATGGGCCAAGGTTCATAATATTGATGTAATTTATCAAAATTTGAAGTATAGTTCAATTTATTCATATTATTTGACAGCAAAATATACTGCTGAGAAGAGGCAGTATTGCAATTATTTGAAATATTTAAAATTTGTTGAAGATCAAAAATTTTCAAAACTTAAAAGAGAAAGAGAAAGAGAAATGGAGAGACAAGAAACACTTGGAAAAAAAGAGAGGGAAAATTTTGCTTCAATGAAAAAAATAAAAAAGGCTCATGAAACAATCGAAATACCGGATGAAAAGAATGGCCAAAATGGAAAAATAGAAAAGGTTCCTGAGATAATTGAAATATTAGATGAGAAAGATGTGAAAGATGTGAAAGATGTGAAAGATGTGAAAGATGTGAAAGATGTGAAAGATGTGAAAGATGTGAAAGATGTGAAAGATGTGAAAGATGAAAAAAATGAGAAAAATGAGAAAAATGAGAAAAATGAGAAAGACGAAAAAAATGAGAAAGATGGGAAAGATGTGAAAGATATGAAAGATGTGAAAGAAAAAAATAGGATTGCAAACGGTATTAAAAAAGATGGTGAAGATGAGGCAAAGAAAAAAACCACTAATTTTCTTGAATATTTTGGAAATAAGAAAAATAAATATGATAATGAGGATAAGGCTATATTTGATAAATTTGAAATGAATGGAGATACTGAAGATAGATTTAAAAGGTATTATTTGAAAGAAAAAGAAAAATATAATGAGTACATGAAAATGAGTGATTTGGAAGATGAATCTAGTGAAAAGGAAGAGAAATATAAGAGGTTTAAGCTTTTGTATTTCGATAAAGTGGTAGATGAGGAGAAAGATGTGGATATTGAGATTGAGGAAATATCTATCAACGAGGAAAACGAAAGCGAAAGCGAAACAAAACGAGAATTAAAAGGCAATAAAACGGGAATAGAAGAGAAATTACCTACGTTTGAAGATATTTGGCAGCAAATTAATAACGATATTGATAATAATAATTTGAACAATGTTGTTATGCAATTAAGATTGATATGTGATTCGCCATATTTATTTTATTTTCCATGGGACAATGATGAAAGTATTGATGTGAATAGATTGATTGATCGATCTAGTAAGATGCAAATTTTGAATCAATTGGTGCCTAAATTGATTGAAAGAAAGCATCGGGTGTTGATTTTTTCGCAATTTGTTAAGATGTTAGATTTGATTGAAGACTGGTGTGATATTAAGCAATACCATTGTTGTAGAATAGATGGGCAGATGGCTCAAGCCGATAGACAAGAAGAGATTGACAGATTTGGAGATATAGAGCAGGATTACAGTATTTTCTTGTTGAGTACAAGAGCTGGAGGACTAGGGATCAATTTGACTGCAGCAGATAGTGTTATATTATTTGACAGCGATTGGAATCCACAAGTTGATTTACAGGCGATGGACAGGGTGCATAGAATCGGACAGACCAAACCTGTTATTATTTATAGATTTGCTACAATCCAGACCATTGAACAAGTTTTGTTAATGAAAGCCGATTCCAAGAGACAGTTGGAGAGATTGGTTATTCAGATGGGGAAATTTGAAAGTTTGAGGCAATTGGCAGATGAGAGAAACAAAACAGGGTCCAAGAACAAAAGCAAGACTAATGTTTTAATCAACGACTTGAAGGCGTTTGTGACGGCGAATGAATTCAAGGGGTATGGCGACTTCAACAACAATATCTTGGAAGAAGAAGAGATGGCAGTGTTGTTGGACCGAAGACCAGAAGCGTATATAAAGGACGAGACCAGGAAGTTCAAACACGTTGAGTTGTTTGAAACGTCAGCGCAGTCAGTTTTGGAAACAGAGCCAGTGAAGATCGAGACCCAGATAGAGACAGTGGAAGGAGCACAAGTAGCACAAGCAGCAGCAGAACCACCAAAGAAAGAAGCAGAAACAGGACCTGCGACTGTGGCATCTCCAGTGTAAATAGCACAATCGACGCTCAGTTTGTACAGTAGCTCGCTCGCCCTCCACAGGAAACACAGACAGCATCCGCCCCTCCAAAAACAAAAACAAATGATTGAAGCGAGGTTCGAACTCGCGCCTCCGAAGAGACCAGGACCTTAACCTGGCGCCTTAGACCACTCGGCCATCCAACCGTTTGATGCTGGACATAAAGCGCAAAAGTCTCTAACCCTGTACGTTGGTCCGAGTCAGGTGCTCCGATTTGCGACCGTTTGAAAAAAAAACGCTTTTGTGAGGAATTGGGTTTGGAGCTGAAAGGAGCTGGTTCGTTTTTTCTTCTACTCTCGATAAGACTTTCCACCGCCAGACTCTCCGTTGTGCTGTTTCTGCTGTTTCTGCTGTTTCTGCTTCCTGTGCTGTTTCTGTCTCTTCTGCTGCTTCTGTTTCTTCGGTCTCAATTCTCTCCTCCTCTGCTTTTCGTTCTGCCTTCTTCCCACCTCCTTTCTTCTTCTTAGACACCCACTGCGAGTTTTTTTTCTTCACTTATCTGATTTACTCTGTTTACTGTTATTATCTCATTTTACTCATTATTCTATCTCGTACTCTTATTCTTATTCTTATTTTTACATTTCTCTTTATTTCCATCAACACTGTTTTGTTTACCACCATTATCTCTTCCAATCTTACTTTTCACTTCTCCTCAAAATGTCTCTCCCTAAGGACTATGTCAATGAATTAAACACCCTAAATAAAGAAGTCCTAACCAATCAACCCAAAGACGTGATTCAATTTTGCGCCAACTATTTTAATTCAAGACTACAAAAGCAAAGAGAAGAACTTTTCAAAAATAACAGTAGCAACAAAAACAATAAAAGTCTCTTCTTTAATGACAGTTTCAGTGATAACATTAATTCAATTAAATCTCCCACCGATCAATCTTTCCATTTGAAAAGTAACATGTTTGATACAAGTCCAATATCCTCCAGTCCTTTTGCCAAATATAATTCAAACACCACCAATAAAAATATCAGCAGCAACAACAACAGTAATTCAAATGATAATACCAATAGTAACACAAGTATCAATACCAACACCAATACCACTACCAATGCCAATACCAACGCCAATACTAATACCACTACCAATGCTAATACTACTACTACTGCTACTACTACTACTACTACTACTACTACTAATAATAATAATAATAATAATAATAATAATAATAATACTAACCATAATGACAATGACAATGATGATGACAATGATGATGATAAACCTATACCACCTCTTGCTTTTAAGATACCGTTCCGCGATAATGATCCTCACACTAACCCAATAATCAAATCCGGTTCTTCTTCTCCCTCAACCATCCCATCTTCTGCAAGAAAAATCAACATAGCAAACACTCCTCCAGGTGCAGGCTTTGCTGCTTCTGCTTCTGCTTTTGCTTAATTCCCAACTCAATACAACTTAGCAAGAAGATCCTCTGTTTCTGCTGAAACCTTAAACCCTTCTTCCTTTCAAAATGATTCCTGGAAACCCCCAGTTCGTCACCTATCCAAAGACCAATTGAAAAGACTAAATACTTCTGTGACAAAAAACTTTTTGTTTTCAAACCTCGATGAAGAAGCTCTCAATACCGTAATCCACGCTTTACAAGAAAAGAGAGTTCCAAAGGGCGCAGAAATCATCAAACAAGGCGACGAAGGTGACTACTTTTATGTGGTTGAAAGTGGAACCGTAGATTTCTATGTCAATGACGAAAAGGTCTCTACCTCTGGTATTGGCTCATCCTTTGGTGAACTAGCCTTGATGTACAACTCTCCAAGAGCTGCAACCGTTGTCGCTGTAACTGAGTGTATTTTATGGGCTTTGGACAGACTAACATTTAGAAGAATTTTGCTAGAAGGTACAGCTAAAAAGAGAGCAATGTTTGAAGTCTTTCTTAAAGACGTTCCAGTTCTATCAATGCTATCTCCCTATGAAAGAAGCAAACTAGCCGATGCTTTGCAAAGTGAAATTTATCATCCTGGCGTTAATATCATCGTTGAAGGCGATATTGGTGAAAATTTCTATTTTATTGAATCTGGTGAGGCCGATGTTACTAAAAAAAACGAGGGATTAATCACCTCTTTGAAAAAGGGCGATTACTTTGGAGAAATTGCTTTATTAAACGATCAACCAAGAGCTGCTACTGTAACTGCTAGAACTATTGTTAAAGTTGCTACTCTATCCAAAAATGGTTTCCAAAGATTATTGGGTCCAGCAAAGGAGGTATTAAAAAGACAAGACCCAACCCGCGAACATTAATAAGTTATCATTATCAATTTCTTATCATTATTTATTTTCATTATTTATTTATTTATTTATTTATTTATTTATTTATTTATTTATTTATTTATTTA
>JAKTTS010000238.1:0-23012 GCA_030560485.1 Ascoidea tarda (nom. inval.) | reverse complement strand
GTTTAACATTGTTTATTTCAGTTGATTTTTTTTTTTCATCTGTATCAAGTTGATCATTCTTTTATTCCTTAAATTACTATCTTGGTTCAATTTTTATTTGTTCTGATTTTATTGATATTAGATTTTACCGCTGACGTTCATCTTTTTCTTGAACCATTCAAATCAACATCAGTTTGTTCAAATTTCATCTCAAAAAAATGTGAGAAAAAGGGAATCGCTGTTTATTTTTGAAAAAATTGATTGCTGCTAAACTATTCCTTGCCGCTAACAACAATTTTTTTGGGATATTTCTCAAATTCTCATTGTCAAAATCATAAATCTTGTTTTATCAGAGTTGCATCTTCACTCGTTACTTTCCCTAACCCCACGTTTACCGATAGATTTTTTAATTACTATGATAATGATTCTGATGATTTTCTGTTTGAACCTGGTGTAACATTGAATTTTAATATTTTTGCTTAGTTTGGCGGACTGAGTTTACAAAGGCATTTTGTATCTCACATCAAAGATATTGATGGCAAAAACAAATTTTTTGAAACCAGATGTTTATCTTCACTCAATGTTTTCTTAACTTTACTAGATTCTTATCATTTGTAACTTTATGTGCTACTATTAACACGGAAGTCAGTCATTATCTAGAAATTATTGATTTTCATAAAAAATATTAAATTTACTTCAAATAATTATTATCTGTTGCTTGTTTTGACGAATTACAAAAAGTCAAAGAGTGAAAGCAAAGGGCATCATTACAATCAATGCTCATTTTTCCTCTCTAATAGTGATGTTTCATTTGCTGAGTCTCAAAAATTGTATCAGGGTCGTTTCTAACCATAGATGATTTAGACACTAAAAATGAGGTAACTTTTTTAATAATGATCAAATCAATAAGAAAATTTTTTAAAAGTTTTAAGTCGCCAACATTTTTTCAAATGTTAAAATTATTGATAAATGATAATGAAAGTGACGACCTTAACTTCTATAAACATCAGACATAAAAAATTGTATAGAGACCCTGATAATAATGGAGATAATGTCTGTGGATTTTTTTGAAAAAAAGTTGATTGCGCAAACTAAAAATATCAGTTTATTAATTTCTGTTTTCGAAGAATAAAAGTAAAAAAAATATTTCTAGAGGATCAATTGATGACAAATCTCAAGACAAATATAATAAATTGTTGAATAAATCTGCGTATTCTGTTTCTGAAACCACTCACAAATAACTAAGTAGCAAATATAACGTTTTTTTTCATAACGACTTCGAACACCTCGATTTTGGGGCTAATTCTTCTGCAACAATTAATGTGACCAATAACAATTTTCATTATTTTGGTTTTTCAACGTTAGAACCCTCATCAAAAAAATTAGAACTGGTTTTATTGCCACTTTTGATGTTGATAGTTAATCAGACCAGTCAGAGATGAGAAACGTCAAGTATATTTTTAATGCAGCTAGATAAATTACATCAATTTACTGATAGAGATCGGAAAAGTATAATTTTAAAATTGATGATGAAGAACATACAATTGCAAAAGAGAAGCCAGTCATTTGTTTTGCTGAAGTAATAACAGGTTATGGATCGTTTCTTCTTTCCATGCTATTCATGATATAGTGTTTTGAGTTGTATTTCGGTTTTGATTGATTAATATCTTGAAACTGCGTATCAAGCTTGATCATGACTCACAGAAAGCAACTCAAATTTGATTTAAATGAAAATTTTTATGAATTTTAAAAAATCCTGGGTTTCAGTAAAAGTTAGAGATGAAATGTTTTGATCTTACAAAAAATCACAATAAAAATGAAAATTAAAAATTCAAAGGTGATAAAGTCGCCCGTGTTGATTTAACTGGTTTTAGTAATTGAAATAAACAAATCATTAAAATGCATGACAATTCAAAATTTTCAATTGCTCTATTTTTTTAATCTATTTATGACGTCACGATCCAAACTCTTGAAATGCTCACAATTTTTAAAAAGCCGTATTTTTTTACAAACAATAGTTTGGTCATGTGTTTTACAAATGATCAAATATACAAAACTATGACCACTGGCTTTTGAGATAACAAAAAAATTCTTTTTGGTTTTTTTACATTTTACGTTCATCTTAAATCGGGTTTGTTTCGAATAAAAATATGGAATCTGAGTGAATCTTCATGCAAATGATCGTTGACTTTAATAATTGTAAATCATATTTTTATTAAATTTTCCATAATTATTTTTTAAATGACAAGTCTGCTTCTAGAAAAATTAACATTCCAAATTGATAAAAACTTTTTGAAATACAATGAAAGCCGTCCAAAATGTTTTTGTTTTGGGTGTCATATGTATTGATTTATTGATGATAAACAACGAAAGCATTTCAAAACAGATATTAAACTTTTGTGCTTTTGTTACTGTTAGAGCAACGAAATTGCTTTTGTACTTCACAGTGTTTTTCAATGAAATTATTAAAAATATTTCATACAGTGAAATCTCTCTCTTAAAGTTTTTCTTTTTAGATTTTTTAAACGGAATAAATTTAATCAGATTATTATCAGCCGTTAGTCAGATTAATATTGCTAATAAATTACATTTTTGCCGCTTTTTTTAAAAATTATTCTGGATATCAGAATTACTAAAAACATTGTTCCAATTTTAAAGAATGAGTTTCTGCAGATGACAAACATAGCAATCTTAAACTGACTAATGGCTGTACCAAAAGTGGTGAAGATACCCGATTCAACTCGGTATCTGTTGTTTTTGACATATTTTCAAGTCAAAAATCAATCGAGCCAAATCAGCAAAAATAATTGTCCACCGTTCAAGCATTTTATGCGTGCTATCTATAAATTGTTTTTTCACAATTTTTTGTTTCACTGAGAACTTCAAATATCAGATATTACCGAAATTTTATTTGAATCTAATAGACGGTTTTGTACGCAATAATGAATGTTAACAACTGAATTTATTATCAAAAAATCAAAATGAGTTTTTCATTGATTGGGCAAATAGCGTAAATACTAATGTCATCCGAAATACGAAACTGTTGGTAACAACGCCGATTGTGTAATTTTTATCACGGAAAAAGGAGAATGAAATTTTGATTTATTTTGAGCACAAATAGAATGTGTGACTCTGCTGACATTTTAGGCAAATTTTTCAAACTTTTGAAACGGCCCAGGTTACCCACTTATGTTTTAAAAAAATAATCGTACTGAACATTATTCGCTTCTTTGATGTTCGCCATACCTTTTAAATATTGAGCAGATTATAAATTGACAATGGATTTTTGCGTGAAGCCACCTGCCTACTGGAAAAGTGAGCATGTTTTATAATTACTGAAAAAATTTTAATTCAGTTAACAGTAAAATTATGGTGATGTAAAAGTCAGTGTGAGAAACATTGACATTTTTTCGTTTGTTTTGCAGGCGTTTTAGTTTTTCAGTTGCTAACTGCGCAAATAGATTTAATGGATGCAGAGTTTAATTGACCTATTGTGCATAATGTTTATTTTTATTTTTTTTAAAAAATGTTTCATTCAGACGAAATATTGTTTGAAATGGTAACCTGGCTAACATAAACTAAAAAGGGGACTTTACATTTTTTTCAAAACTATCACCAATATTTTCATGAGATTTGCCTATTTTTTATTTTATTTTTTTATTAAGCTTGTTTAATAAATACATTTGGTGTTTAGTGATCTATGTTGTTGATAGTTTTTTTTCAGCTATGAAAATGAAGATCACTATTCATAAAACACTGATCCCTTCAAACGGATTTATCAGTAAAGATCTTAGATATTTCGATTTATTTTTTAGTAACACGATCAGAAAAGCAATAAAAGTTGTCAAATTTTTTTTCAATTACTTTTAATAATGGAGTGAAAAAAATTATGAGATTTGAAAACAAAAATATAATTGCAAGATCTTTACTGAATATATTTAATGGGGTCAAAAGAACAAATAGATTTTTAGCCGAAGGTGTACGTTCAAACTACAACTCAAGAGTTGGTTGTTTACTGTTTGTAGCACATACAGTTCGATTTAGTATTACCTTTGAATTTTGTTTGATGTTAAAATATTTATTTACAACAAATGCTATTCATTTCAAAGGGGCGTGAAAAGACTTTAGGCATTTGGTATAAATAAAACAGTTCACTGTTAGGTCTTGGTCAATCTGTTCAACAATGAACTTTATGCAAATTTAATGTTTGCCATAAAAACCCAGATGTTATAATTAAAAACAATAATATTCAACTTTATTCATTTTGTACAGTTCTTTGTCATCTTGTTTTTTGCGCAAATCTAAATACCTATGCTTCTTAATTTGGCAGTTCCAAATAATTTAAAACAATTTTATTAGCTGAGGCTGAATAAAAAAACCTTGACCGGCATTATCATTATATGAAAATAAACGTAATGTAATGACCTTCTTATTGAAATACCAATTGTAATTCTGGAATGTGTTGGGAAACATCTATTTTATTAAAACTAATATCATGTTTTATGGAGATGAATAATCACTATTCAGATTATTCAGTATTAAAACAGAACATTTATAACACAAACATATCAAAATCAAATATTATTTTTTTGACCATTCGTTTCATGCAAACATATCAAGTTCAAAAATGTAAACAGATATTTGCCACTAATTAACTCATTTCAAAAAGCTTTGAAGGAAGAGTTGAAGATCTATAAATTCATTTATTACTATTTTCACTAATTTTGATATTGAAGAGCTACAAATTGAACAAGCAGTATAAATTTATTTGAATTCAATGGTTATCAATCTAATACTTTAATGATATATGCTATTTTTTTAATTTCTTGTTTTATTAGTTTTTATTATTTTCTATTTCAATCAGTTTCATTTTTAAATTTATTGTTGTTGCCTCTCATCATTTGAGCTATAAATAAACATTTTTTTTTGATGGGATAAGTTTAATCATGAAAATTGTTTTCGGTTAGGTGCACCTATTTGAATCATGTCACTAAACATGGGATGGATTAAAGTGGTTTGGTTCGCATTGTTTGAACGTTATCACAATTTCTTTCTACTTTCAAAAATTGTAAATAACTTATGATACTCAATTCATTGGAATTTTGGCTGGTTTCATTTTGTATTTTTTTACCTCTTTAGAAGTAAATTATTTTTTTATTAGTTGCAAAAATGAATATGATTGCTTTATTAATTAGCTAGTAAATGGTTTTAATTGTTTGTTGTTAAAAATGTACGAAACATTTATTGATATTTTGTTTAAGTGCAATTATATTTGTATTACTTTGATTTTTAATCATTTATTAAAGTTTCTGATTTCATTTCTATTATCTTTATTATTGATTAACTAATTTTTGCAACTATTATTTTTTTGATATGATGATTTTTTTGTTGCTCAAACTAGTATTTTGGTTAGATTTTTAATTTTTTGCTTTGTATGATGTTGACATTTGTTGATGATTTCAATCTTTTTTTTGAATTGTAAAAATTTAATAAAATTTTTTGGAAGTGATCATAAAATCGAAATATCAAAATAAATACAAATGGCCATTCTTCAACAAATGGCTTAGTGCCAATTTATTTTTTACCGTTAGTGCCTATTCGTCTGATATCTATTAACTACACACTAAAAAAAACCCCAAAATTTTTTTCCTGCATGATTTTTCACATTGTTTGACACGTTTATGAAAGCATAGTTTTTAAAAATCGTTTTTCATGACTATAATGAAAAATTTGATGTAGTTTGAATGATAACCAGTTTGAAGTACTACTTTGATATTTTCCTTATTTTGCCCAGTGAAATTTGGAGATTTTCCTGGTCAGATCATATATAAAACCCCATCGAATAACTGTCCAAACGTTTTTAATTCAGTGATTTACCATGAATTAAACGACTAAAAAATAAAACAATTAATACCGTGATCACTCAGCCCGAAGGCCCATCTAATGATTTGCGGCTTCTTCAGTGGTTGGCAAAACCAATCTTAATAATGGAAAATATTAGATATGTCAGAAACATTAAATAAAATGCGGGTTTTAAATATTTGTTGACTAATTGAACAAAATATTCAAGGGGGAAACTTGTTGAAGAATTTACAAATGCCGAAGTCATTGTTAAAAATAATTATAACAAAATGGAAAAATATTTTTTCAACTGGGGATCTTAGAAACGGCGGTCATTGTTAAGTTTATGCGAAAAAAAAAACCTGGTTTTTGATTTTCTGAAAAAATTTATACTGAGATTTTATGGAAATATTTTCATTCAGTTTCAATTTGTAAAACAATAAAAATGAATGAAATTAATTTGGCATCGATTGATAAGAAATCCCATTTCTAATGTATTTAACTATTTATTTTTTCATCCGATATCTGATGTGACAACCATTACAAAAATGCAGCGTGTGAAGAAAAAATTTTTGGTTTTGATCCGCGTGAAAAAATGAGCTCGCTGTTAACTCTGACTTTTAAAAATGATTTTACCAATTAAATTTTTTTGGTTTTTAATTTTTGGGTGGTTCAACAGCAATCAAAAACGGGTCTGGGTCCTACACTGCCTTTATCACTGATGATCACCAGATAAACATTCCTTATTTGAAAAATGTTAAATTCATTTTTGATATCTCTAAAATAATTTTGGTTTTCATCAATTGTGATTTATATAAATTGATATTAAAATTTATCACCAATATTTCCCATTTGAAAAACCGAGTTGGTATTTCTTTGTTTTTAAGGTTATAACTGTTTATTATTTTTTTTTCCTGAAAGCCTTACCTTACAACAGGTCATTCACAAAGCAAATATGGTTTTATCATCTTTTACATTAAAACAAAATACTAGCTATGTCCATACTTCAAAAAAAACACTCAAGGTATTTCCAAAAAACCAATCAATGACTCTGTGCTTATTAGTGTCGTTAAAAAATATTAAATTTGTGTCATTGATGGGACTAAAACAATAATGGAAATTCAATCACAGCAAAAGCTTAATTCTAGTAAATTTGACTCTCGTGAGGTACTGAGTTTTAATAATGCAGGTTATGCCATGATCATTTCAGATGGCAAGGCAAAATTTGCAGGTTTTCAGGTTGTTGGATGGAATCTCACATTTTGGTTTAAACGTCATCTAACTCTACAACAATGATACCGTTCCTATTTTTGACAAAAAAACATTTTTTCATTTTTCGTGGTGTTAAAAAATTGTACGACAATTTCATCATTTTTTTCTGCGACAAAAAAATCATTACTTTTTACTTCACTGTTTTACCCGGGTAACACCAAGCTGTAATTGATAAAAAAACCCCTGCAAAATTGACAGTACGTTCTGGCAAATAATGATTGCCTCCAATATTTCAATCGTACATTTTAAGCTGGGAATACATGATTCTGTCTTGCCAAAAATATAACTCTAAAGCAATGCTGATTTAAAGTATATCTGAAGCTGTTAGAAATTCGAAAACTACTGTCGTCATAATTTTATCTTTTGTGTATTATATCCATGCTTTCAATGATGATACATTACAAAATGATTCAAATCATTTTTTAAAAGTGGTTTTTTTTTCCATTAGAGAAGCCAACATAGGGTTTTATTTCCAGACGTTTCTAATAAATGAAAAAATTATATTTCATTCGTTGGAATAATTTCTAGGGGTTTTTTGGGTTTAGATTTTTTGCTGCACTCGTCATTAGTAATTCGTTTCTATCAACTTTTCTATATTTCACAGTTAATTGATGAATTAAAAAAGCTATAAAATTATTTTTTGTTGAAAATAAAAAAAGCTGTGATAGTGAGTTAAATAGTGATAATAGCACCGATGCTGATATTTCTCAGTTCAACACTACTACTGCTACTTTAAATATAATTGGCAGTCTAATGCCAGTTTAATTTATATCCGCTGACATGAGGCTCAAGCGCTAAAGCATTATAGATAAAATGATTTTAAAAGCTGTGGTTATATCTGTTAACTATATTGAAAAATTCCCAACCAATAACCCCACTTAATTCTTTTCTCCATCAAACAATTTTTTTTGATACCAAAAAAATTTTTCAACAACGAAATGTAAGACAAGAAAATTTAGAAAGAGTCCCTGCTGATCAAAAAAATTGTTCAAAACCGGACATGATTTAACATCCCATTATCTCTTTTAAAAAATTGTTAAAGCACTGTTCGTGAAACAAAGAGGATAATAAAAATGTTCATATTCCTGCCGCAAAATATATATGATCTCTGCACCCTTCACGACAAATTAAAAAGTTGCTAAAATAAAAAGTATCTTGCCTGTAGTTTTAAAAAGCTAATGGCAATTGAAAATAATGTGCCCTATCATGTCATGATAAATGTTATAATTAAAGCCTCAAGTTAAAATGTTGGGTGAATTTGTAGATTAAAAAAAGATACCAATGCCGAGATGACAAAAACTACATTTTTTGGCAAAAGATATTTCTAATTTAAAGGTGAAATTCTTGTCGACGATTAAGCACCACTGATGATTTATGTTGATTTTGGGGTTTTTCATGTATTTGGTTCAATGTTAAAAAGGCGGATTTTGCAACCATTTGCAAAGCATTTTTTTTAATATTCTTTCAATATAATATGAAGTCAATTTTCAGCTGTCCTATAAGCCAAAAGTTCCGAAAAAAATTTTCTGAGTTCCAAAAAGTCAACTAAATAAACTCCAAAAGACATCTTTAATTTGGTTAGACACAATAATGGTGTAATTATAAAATGTTATTACATTTAATTTTTTTTCACCACTTCCTGGCCAAAAACCCACACTGGTTTCAACTTTATTACTTAAACAGCATTTTTTTGTGATTACACCAGAATAATCAGTAGTAATAGAAAACAGAGTCTCAAAAACCATGTTTTCTAAAAGACATTGAATAGCATGAATTAGGTACTAAGTTAAAAATTAGAAAATTAGTCACGGTTGACCAGATACAACAAGAAAATCTAAACAATGCTTCAACTGAAAAAAATATTTCAGAAAAAAAAATTGAATAGGTGATGAAAAAGACTCATATTCATCAGAAAATAAATTTTGATAATATGTCAATAGAGGTTTCGCTAAAGTTAAAAAAATGGATATGCAATCTGTTGAGCTTAGGAAGTAATGAAAAAAATATGCTGATTGTCCCATAGCTACTCTACTGATGATGATACTAATTAAAAACTCTAAAAGCTACAAAAGAAACAAGAAAATAAAATATAGGTGTAAATAAAAACTATTTATATTTTTTTGGCAAATAATAAAATTAAAATAAAGTTATAGATGTTGTTACATTATTTATTTTTAATTATTCCTAGTGTAATGAAATAATGAAAATAACTTGTAATGAGTGATGGATGCTCGTTTACCGATCAACATCACATCTATCAGTGGAGAATTTTTTCAAAAATCAATGATAAGAAAAACCTATCAAAACGTTGATAATTAATATCAGTCAAATTAAAATTAAAAATAAAGAGACGAATTACTCAAAACTTTAACAAGTGCGATCAAAGGATCCCGGTTATAAATGCAAAATTTTGATAAGTTGTTGCTTTTATTTAAAATTTATTTTTCTTGCTTTTCAACGCAGTCTGGACAGCAATCAAAACAATTAAAATCAAATACTATAGTTTATTAAAATTTTAAATGGTGATTTTTTTATGCTGAGTCATTTGTATAATAACTCAGCTTGATATTATTTTCTGAACCAAAGTCTCTAGAAAATAATTTGTCATACTAATATATTTGTCATTGTTTGAAGTTAGTTACATGCTGATAGTGCTAAGTTTAATCGATTATTAGGCCAAACTATCAAACCACTTTTATAGAAAAATATCTTATTCAAAATTTTATAAAGGCCAATTCAACCTTTAGTAAGTCACTCGCTAAACACTACTTGTTTTCTGTAATTAAAAATGACATACGAGTTTGCATTTTTGAGCAGAAACTGATAATTTTTTTTCCATTTAAATGCAGCTGCCAGTTTTAGAATGAAATTATTTCCAATGTCCAACAACGGGAAAATCAAAAAAACCAATAACAAAATGAAACTTACCTGTCATAAATATTAGTGTTAACAATTTTTGGTTTTCAAATTATATAAACTGGTTATTTTTCATTCACGGGTAATTTGATAAATATTAAAAATTAATTTTTATTAAATATAGTAGATAGTGTACAACACTTTTAAAAAGTTATAAAGATATTTTTTTCTGAGACTCCAACTCTTTTATCATCAATATGAAAAAAAACCCTTAAGTATGCAAAGTTATTTTTTTGGCCAAAACAATAAAAAAATTTTTCAATTTTTCAATTTATGTAAATGAAATTAAAGGGAAATTATTCGAATTTTCCCATTTTTATGGTAGCGCAATCTAAATCCAATTTGCATGTTTAAGGTCTTTCACCCCAAACTACATTTTGTAAAATAACTTTGTCGTAATAATGACTAATTTATATTTGTAACAAAAATTTCATCACCAAAATCTATTTCATGCAAATTACATTTATAACATAAGTAAATTGAAAAAAGTTATTGAAAAAAATTTTATTTCAAAATCACGCTGATCATAGCAAAGAGCCAAATGTTACTTTTTTGGTTATGAATGCAATTTATGTTTATTTTTGAAAAATAATTTTTATTACTAGTACGACTTTTTGCTGTTTTTAAATACAAAAGATCACGATTAAACTCATTATTAAATTCAGTTTTTGCAGCTACTTGCTGCATTTTCAATTTGTCGTAACAGAAGATGTTATCAACAATGCAAAAATAGCAATTTTTATGACAAATTAATATGAAACAACAGAATTTTTAATTCTCACTTGAAAAGGGATTTTTCTCATAACTTTTGCTTTTTATATTTTACTGTTTATTTTGCCGCTCACCCAAAAATTTTTTTAATTTTGTCACTTGTCATTTTTGATTGTTGAAACTATAACAGCGTATATGATGCCGAGTCATTTCATTGCCATTTATATCTCAGAACAAGCTGGCGGCCGCTCAAGTATATTTGGACTTTGGAGGGCGTTTTTAAAAATTGCTAGAATTAGATACGTCCATATCAACAATTTGATAAGTTTCTTCAATATTAAACCTGGAGTACAAAACCTACTGCCAAAAGTTTTGCTATGACATATGACAATGTGCGATGCAATCGGCTTTTAAAATAATGGGTGATCCAATATGAAATTTCATGATTTTCTCCATACTCCACTCAAATCCATAACGTTTTTACAAAATAGAAATATATTGAAAACCAAAATAAATTTGCTTTTTTTGCTTCTGAGTCTTTAAGAATTTTTGCAAATAATTTAATTTCATATTTTTTTTATTTATATTTTCTTTTTTTAATTTTTTTAATATCATATCTGTTGTATTGAATATGATGATTCATGGTAATAAATATTGCAGAACTTCTTGATATAATATTTTTTATTAAAACTAAAGTCTGAGTTTTGTGAGCTAATGCAACTCAAATCATTAAGACTGATGTTCATCAATGGTTTTTAGTTCAAAAAATTTGTAGCAATATTAATATAAGTTTTTGTCATTTAAATACTTAAAGAGTTGATATTTTTTTTTTTTTTTAGCCTTAGGGGTTGGAGGGTTTTTATTTCCTACTCATAAATAACACAGTGGTCATGATATTAATTTTGTCTAATCAATTGATTTTTACCATTACTGGCCAAAAACAATTGTGATAATAATTATATCCAACAGTTTAACAAATCCTTAGATAATTTATTTTTTAAAACAATTTTTATCGTTATGAGTTCCTTTTTTAACTATTAGTGCTGAGTTGATTTCATCGTTCTCTGGTCATTTTGATTTTTCTATTCGATTTTGTGGCCATATTTTTTTTGATATGTTCATCCCTTTTCTACGCAAATTATTATTTAAGTTTAAATATTTCCAAAATCACACCCGATACTAAGTCTTCAGTCTCGTTTAAGCTTTTTAACAATGCCAAGAAAACTAATCTCATATTTTACAAATTGCGTTTGCCCGGTATCAAACACTTGAATATCAATTTAGTCGACTTCCATTGAATAGACTTCTCAACTTGAATTTTATTTAAAGCAGCAGCAGTTGCTTAATTTTCAAGAATTTGTTGTTTGATGTATGATAACTATTTAATGCTGCTTCTTTTTCTGGATTTTTTTTATAAAATTTTTTTTTATTTAGAATATCATTTTGTATTATTTGCAATATTACAAACAGGTTTTAAAGACGAATCGCTGATACCATAAGCATCACAACTTCAAGTGTGGCCACCACTCAAATTGTAATTAATTTCAGTTGAATCATTTAAAATATTCACCTCAAAACCATATTCCGGGTCTATGCTACTCAATGATGTGTTTTAAAATAGTGTATTTGAAGAATCGTCAGACTAAAATCCATTCTAATGCTTGGAGGATAACAAAGAAGAAGTTTTTTAGCATTTATTGTGAATATTTTTTTGGCTTTTAATAATTTAAAACCATAGAAACACTAACCAAAAATGAAAAATGTTTCAAATATAATTTTTGGTTTTTAGAAAATTTGGTTTCAATCATTTATGTTCATGCTTTCCAGAGAATAATTGTTAATTGACAACGAAACATGAAAAAAAAAATTGAAATCAAAAATGTAAATATTAAAGTTAGTGGTCATTACTATAGTATTTTGCTCTTCTTTGTTATTATTCTTCTTCTAGAAAAAAGTTTTTGGATGAGCTGTAAAACCCTCCAAGCTGAAACATTTAATTTTTTTTAATGAATAATTAACCCATCAGCTTTGTGATGATTATATCAGCGGCCCGAAATACGACCAAATTCTTTTTCGTGAAAGGAAACTAATTGTTGAAAATTTTGTGGACTTTTAAAGTTTTGACGGGACAATCTATTAAAATCACAAAACTTATGCACTTAAATATTATCCTTTGCTATTCAAACGAATCCATTTGTCATTTTTATTAGTAAAATTAATTACATCAGTCATATCATTTTTTCGACCTCAAAAATTTGCCTGGCCTGTTCCCCAACACTCATTCCGCTCACAGTTCTAGCACAAATACAATAATTATTTGATTTTTACTTGCCACACAAATATCGAAATTTTCATCGAAATCACTTTCAGTGTTTTCGATGAAACATCACAATTGTTATTCTGAAGTTTAAAATTATTTGTTGTTAGAAAATTTTATTTTTCAGTGAGGCTCGTTTGATATAAAATATTTCAAGGGAGTAAAATCCATAATTTGTTTGCGTGGCAAAAAAAAATGTTACTAAGTATTCTTTCGAAATTTTATAGTTTTTATATTGGATTTGAGAATCCTATTGATTTTGACAAATATACTTTTTCTCTGTTAGTTAATAAACGGAAAAAATATCAGTTGGTGCCTTAGAGTTATTATTCACACTTCACAACTAAACATTACCTATAAACATATTACCATTGTAGGTGGCAGTAGAGCCACCATTGATTTTTGTGAAAAAAGTTTTCCATTTGCATGATTCAGATAACAGATATTTGCAATTTTGAAATGGATTTTTGCGCCAAAATTTAGCACAAAACAGTTTATTTTGTTTTGTTCATAAACAAAAATTTCAGGATTACAATATTGGTTTTTGTGATTAATTTAAAAACGAAAAGGCACAGAAGCAACGGTCAATTTAATTGATTTTTGATGTTTTGCCTTTAGTCGATGTTGAACTAATTTTTTCATTACTTACAATCTTATTTTTTGTGGCTGAATCTGAAAAAATATTTAAATTTGTCTGTTATTAGTTTTGATTTCTAATGATATTTGATCATTCGTTCATCTGTTTCATTATTAATAACAATTTTTTGGTTCCATTGATTTTTTATAAATTTGCTTCCACTTGCTTACCATCATTCAGCGCTCGAAGCATCTCTGCTTATATTCATATCACTTTCTGTATTATACCAGCAGCCTCCGAATATGTGCGGTGATCAAAATGATATCACTATAATTGATATGAGTCACAATAGTTTAGGTTAAACTATCTTGAACTCTATTAAAACAATATTTTTTTTAAAGGTCATATTGGATTTATTATTATTTTTATTTTTTTTTGCTTTCCATTTTCGGGGGGTTTTTTAACTGTAAAAAATTCATTATTTGATATAATATTATGACACAAAAAATAAATTTTGGTTATCATTAACTGAATTGACCTTTCATAGTAAACACTTCTTGCACTTCATCAAAATTTTAACTGAGTTATTTTTTTAATCTATGATCATTATTTTTATTTATATTTTCTATCTGCTACTCATTTATGATGAGATACTTTTGGATTTATTTTGAAGTTTTCACTTAAAACAAAAGTTTTCTCTTTTTAGTTGATCACAGTTTTGTTGGCCAATTTACTACATATATGACATTTCAAACTTTTTTGATTCTACGAACGTTAGGTCTTGCTCATAATGTAAAATTTTCATACTGAATTTACGGCACAAAATTTTTTGTTGTTAAGTCAAAAACTAAAATAAATTATGAAAACCAATGGTGATGGCCACTCTTCAAAAAAAAGTTTGCCGCAGCACTATCTACTGCTGCTAACAAAAATTAATTTGGTATTCATTTATTTTTTAATCATAAAATAATAAATCTGTCTACAAAACCATTGCAAGCTTCTATTGCTGGTTTTTTTTCAGTAACTTTTTCTGAAAAAATTTTTAATGATTATGAACATTATTTTGTTGTGGTGCTGTGATTTGCGGCTTTTGACGGAATTTGTAACGTTTACTTAAAAGATGACAAAGCGAACCTTTTGAAAATTTTTTAATTATTAATCAATGTGTTGATGGCACCACAGAAATTTTTTTGAGCCGAATTTTAATCTCAGAAAATCTTTTATTTGCATTCACTTGACTTTAATCTTCCATTGTTTGTTTTGATTTAGTAATGGGATGGTGGCTCGTTATATCAGATGTGCTGTTTGTAATACCAAATCTGATAAAACTATTGAGAACCTATCAAATGATTGTGATCAATATTGGTAAGGAGAATCTAAAACCAACTAAAAAAAAAGTCATTACGATTATTGCTCAATCATAACCCTTTTATGAGAATGTATTATTTTCTGAATAATCAGAATAGGTATTTGTTGCTGATGCCAAAAATAGATGTCAAGTGGCAAAAAATGTGATAATTTCTGCAAAGATTGTCAACTCAAAACTTAAAAATGCTAGTAGGGGCAACTGTTTCACGCACTATTACCTGCTCCATTCATTTTTAAAAAAAATGATACAAATAAAAATTTTAATTTTCATTAACTGCAGAAATCACAAAATGGTGGCTCCATTCGTGAAAATTTGAAAAATAGTGTTACTAAATCAGTCTTCGATAAAAAGGATAGCGCAGCCTCAGTAAAATCAACTGACTGCGTTACTAATTGCAAAACTGAAAATAACAATAAAAGATGCTCATCATCGATTGATGAGAAATCACGTATGACTTATCATCTGTCATTCGTTGATTCGAACAATATTTTTTTTTAAACTATTTTCAAAACCACATGTTCAGAAGATAACAATTTTCCTTAGATCAAACATGTGATTGATCAATTTATGCTGCATTTGGAACCAACATTTTATGTTGCCAATAACAGTTAGTTGAGGTTGGCAAAGTCAAAAATATGATTCCCATCAAAAGACAAGATAATAAATCTACTGCCACAGACCTAGGCAATATCAAATTAAGCAAGTTATACTTGAAAAGTGGCAAATATTATCTTGGACCTTTTAAAAATAAAACCCATCTCTATTGAGTGACAGTTGAAATATATGCCGTTGAATTTGTTTATGGAAACAATCGATTTAAAAAAATAAAAATTTTCTAATTTAGTGCGGCTCACTTTATACCAATTTACGAATTTTTTTGTCTTAACCTATTATTCGACATTATTTTTTTGCTGATAATAGTAATTTTTCATCTGGATTTATTTTGAAAAAATGTGTTAGCAGTGGCTCAACCTTATTAAATGAGATCAAAGATATTGTAGTCGAAGATTGTACCGACATTGCTGCTAACAGGTCGCTTGAGGAGTGTCAAATTTGAGCCTGTATTGAACCCATCGCATTGTGGTAAAACCTACCACCCCAAATATTAAAGTTCAATCGAATGATATGTTTGATTTAATTAGTCCTATTCTAAAAAGTTATCAATTAATTATTTTGGATTGGACGGAAAATACCGCAATCGTTTAAATTTTTTAATTGCAATTGCTCTCTTAATGAAACATCAGCAGATAGTCAAAACTTTTTTGAACACGATCATTTTGACAACAAAAAGTTCTGTTATGTCCAGTAGCAATAATCCTCTAAAAGTGAATATAATATTGGCCTTTTCTATTTAAAGGCTTTCTTTATTATTTCCTTGCTTTTCACGGAATATGGCTAAGTTGGTTCTGTGGAACCAAAAAATAGAAATTGTGAGAAATCTCGGTGCAAAGCCTATTGACTTTAACACTCATATCAAATATTTCAAATTTGCTTTACATCATCATTGTTTTATTGTCCCTTATGATCATGAATGCAACGATTACTCAATCAAAATGCATAACTTTTGGAAACTCTAAAACGACCGCACTCAGTAATGATTGTTGTCTTTCAGTTATTTATTTATGCAGTAATGCTTTTCAAAAAAAATTTTTGAAAAAAATTGTTAATGGGTGCTATTTTGGTTGGCATAAAACCGGCCAAACAGTATTTGTTCAGAAAAATGTGTAAAATGTACTTTGTTATGGGGGGCGTTTTAACTTTATTAGATTCCATTTTTTTTTGCGTGAAGGGGTTTTGAATGAATCAAGTGCACTTAAATCAATTTTTGTTGCAAGTAAATTTTTCTTATTTTGGCTGATTCTAAGATTAACGATTGTTCTGTATCATATGATACAAGTATTACAGCTAACAGAGATTATAAAATAATTTTAAACGAATATTTTGCTCTGAATTAAAAAAATAGTCATCTTAAATTGAATAATAAGAATATCTCATACTATGGACGGTTTTAGTTCCGCGCTACTACAACAGGTTTAGCTGAAATTTCGATTTAGCTCCCGAACAAATTTGGATTTGTCACACAAATTAAGGTTGAATGGTATTTTTTTTATTCCGTCATGATATAATGTTATTGTTCTAGTTTTGAGTTTTACTTATCATTTTTTCTACTCAAGCTATTTTTATTAACAATCTGATAAAACTGGTTTTTTATTTTATGATTTTCTACCGAACTGCACTGATTCTAATTTAATGTTTATTTTTGGCAATGAAATCATTCGTTATGTGAACTTATTTATATGATATTAACGAAGGTGCTCTGGCAAAAACTTTTTCTGTTCACACATTGATGCCCCATTTTATAATTTTTGGGATTCTAACAAAAAAAACATGATTTTTGTTATTCCTTTTTATTGGTTTTTCTTTTTTTTTTCTGCGGATTTTATATCGTTTAAAAAATTCAATTAAATTATGATTAAGCTTAGCTAATAACCATGGCTTGTAATTCCTTAATTAAATGCATCTGCTTGAAAGACATTTTGTTACAATAAAACGAAACATTCGCTAGGTTATTTATTAATTTATTTTTCTTGTTATAATTTTCATTTTTGATCGTTTATAAAAATTTTTTTTTTCTTATTTTTTTATTTTGTTGTTTATACAATTATGTGATGATATTTGCTCATTTAAATTGTCATTGTGTTAATATTATTATCTTTCAAATCATAGCAGCTACAAAGTTGATCCACCGTTCAAGAATTTCGAATATCTTTTTTTAAAATTGTGTGCTTACTAAAGTTAGTCGCATTAAAAACTAAAATTTAAAAAATGTTTTAGAGTATATCATCTCTTTCACATTTTTTTTTTTTAACGTTGGCCGCTAAAGTGCTAAATTGAAAGCATAAAAATAAATCCAAAAACCCCAATGTTCAGGCAAGCAATTCACCGAAACCTATGAAAAATAATGGCAAAATAATCTAACAAAAGTTGTTGAATTATCATAAATCTGACATTTCGAATAATAACAGCAATGATCTATTTTTCTCAAAAATCAATCAACGAATTTATGCGGGTCTTAAGGTTTTTTTGCAAGCTTTAGAAATGGAAAACTCGCCAGCAGCTCTTTCATAAAAAGTAAAACCAGAACAAGGTTTTGCAGTCTAAGATAGCGGACCAGTTTTGGAATTCAAAAAAAACCAGTAAAATATTGTTCGATTAATGGTAAGAAAATGATTTTTGTTTTGATATGTTCAAAATTAAATTTTTCGCAAAAAGATTATTTTTAAATCAAAAATGAATAATTTTTTGATGTCTATGAACTTTTCTTGAAGAACTATTTTTTCAAGTTTGGGGTTTTTTCATGATTCTATTAAAAATAGCCAATTTCTGATTAGATTCTCTGAGTCTTTTATTTTATTAGCCCACTTTGTACCATATATATTTTCTACTGTTTGAAATATGTAATATTTTTGAAAAATTTTTATGATAACTAATTGAAAAAGTATATGTGCAATAACCCCACTTGATATTTAGATTAATATTTTTACAATTCTAGTTAACAATTTTGATCACACTAAATCACTGCATGACATTGTTTGTAAAATGAAAATGATCTGGGTGAGGTGGGCTATGTCAGTGATATTCATGTGATTGGTATTTATAAACAAGTCATTAAAAAAATATAAAAGTGATTTCAAAAATATAGGTTGTTACGAGAGGCCGTTTATAATGGTATAATTATTTTGCCATCCAATTTTAAAGCCTATCACACGGTGTGAAAATCTTGCTGATTGGTTACATTTATCAAATTGCGGAGAGCCTACAAAATTAAAAAAAACAAATTATTTTGAACAGCATTACACAAAGAAATAAATGAATTGAAAATAACAATCAAAGATTAAACTGGGAATGATCATTTGCAAACCAATCAGTTGGTCATTTTTTATTCTTTTAGAAAAATAAAACTAAATAGCATATCAGAAATTTTGATTGTATATTTTGAAGATATTTTGATAGAGCGATAATTATTTAAATCAAAGAAATAAATTTTTTAAGTTTCATTCATTAAAATATTGAAAATCAATTGAATTTTGGAATGAAATTTCTAAATTAATTTTTCTTTTAATCGATAAATTATTGCAACGATTTTTTAATAAATTAACAAAATTTCTTTAATCTTATTTTAAACTTTTCAATCAATAATAATAAAATTTCGCAAAACCCCCCTAATATAGTTCAAAGTGAAATAGGGGTTTATTAAAAGAATATAATGTGAACCAAAATGATATTTTTTAAATAAAAAAATAAAATTCAACGTTTAATATTGAATCCATGACTCAAAAAATTTAAGAACTCAATTCAAATTTAGTTATAGGACCTTGAAAATTTTAATAATATAATTCTGATAATATATTTCAAAAGATATAGGTGAAATACCTAGATAGATTGTAATAAAAATATTAATGGTAGGTAGTGACATCAAAACCTTTAGAATATAATTGAAGACCATTGTCATGTGGTGAATGATATTTTGTATTTCAAATTATTTGAATTTGTTGTTTATTTTACTGAAATTTTAATAATCACAATTCATGCTTTGAATGTTTTTGGGTTTATTTTAGCATTGCATTTTAATATATTTTAATGTCACATTTATTAAAGTGGACCACAATTATTGAAGGCACCCAACAACTCAACATTAATTTTTTTGATTGTCTTTCCTAAAACCGCAATATTTTGTTAGCCGCGCATATTTGAATAATATCCTTTATCGATTTACAATAAGTAGCTTTTTATTATTCACAGCTTGAGCTTTCTCACAATTTTTTTATTTTATAAATTTTTTAAAGACTGTCACTATTTTTTCTTCATTTATTTTTTGGGGTTTTATTTTGCTCCATTGTTTTTCAGAAAAAAAATATTTTGATGCAAAATATTGCATAATCCGAAAAAATTTTTTTTTTTCAAAGTACAAGCCTCATGATATTTTTTTCAAACACATTAACAAATCCTATACTAACTTATTCATTGAATTCTCCCTATTTTATTTATTTTTATTGTTGATCAATTATTGAGTTCTGTTGAATTATTCTTAGATTTATTTGCTTAGTTCTATTTAATTTTGTCGTATTAGGTATTTTGATTTATTTGAGGTTTTGATTGGCAAATTACTCTTGGAGTAACATAGTGACTGTCAGATGGTAATTTAATAATGAAACTTTTTTTCAACATGCGAACTGACACCATAATTTTGGAAGTAGGTGTTTTAGTATTTTGATTTGCTACTGCATTGTTATAATTTTATTGTTAAATTGTATTTCTCAAAATTTGAAATCAGATTCCAAATTAAAAACTTTTACTTCTGGAAGTATTTTGTCAATTATTTTATTTCGAAATATATTTTATTTAATACGATTTTAAATTAAAAAATGGTATTGATCATTAATAATTATTTTATTTATAATGAATTCTTTTTGATTATTTGCAAATATGAGTAATTTTGCTTCGATTTTTTTAAAGTGAATTGATCTCATTTCCCCAGTATTTTCAAGGAATTTGTAATAAATTCATTTATTTTAATAGACAAAAATTTTGAAGACAAATTAATTTAACTGATTGCACATTATTCGTTTTAACAAAACAAATTAATGATAAGTGAATTCTGTATTATTTTTTTTCCACAAGTCTCGAATTTCTATCACAGCGAGAAATTGGCAGGATATTTCCAACAAAATATTCTCCTGAATCAAATACATCATTGCCGCTTATTCACAGCAAATGGCAAATGAACACTATTCGAAATGTCGCCTGATAGAAAAATTTCAAATTTTATTCATGAAAACCAGTTAAGTCTGAAATAGGGTGTGGTTATATGCAGCTTATTTTTTTCGTTTGATATTCTGCTGTGGAAATTTAAGACATAATAAAATGAGTTTTTCTACAAAATATTTTAACTATTATTTTAAAACAACTGTTTTCAAATTAAATTTTTATTAATCAATATTTTATTTGCGCAAAAAAATTATATTTTTACAGAATTTTCAATAAACCTATTTAATTTAACAATTTTTGCAAACATTAATAAAAATGGCATGAAGGTAATTAGTCATATTTGTGCCCATTTTATAGCTTTCGATTGGCAACTTCATATTGCCGGGAGAATTAAAGTAGAGAATGGAGATGGTTAAAATATCTTAGAAACAATGTACTAATATGTGACGGTTTCAAGCCTTCAAAACAATTAGAGTTAACGTAAATAGGTGATAATTTTTGAAACATTAGTGAGCTGAAAAATAAAGAACTATTTGAAAAAAATTTTCTTTGTATCTAGAAATGACTCTTTTGAAGAAGGCAGATTATGTGGTTTATTAATTTAGTTTTTATTTTTAGTTTTTTAGGTCATGATGAACAAGAAAAGTAGAAAGACATCAAAAATTTTCAATCTCTAAATAAAATTAAATTTATAAAATGTTTTCTTGTTTTTGATTTTGCTATTAAAAAAAAAAATACATATTAACGGGATAACATCAATATAATTTAAGAGCATGCTGATACATTCTTTGGTTTTGTTTGCGGTGGCAGCAGTGATGAGGCTGATGATTTCAAATTTTTTAGTTACAATAACTAAATTAATGATTTTCAAGAACAATCAATACTAAACACACTTTCAATATTGAATGACCTCTAAGCGCTGAGGTTCTTAAGTTATAAATTTTCAAAAATATGAGAAATTGACCGAAAGACATTGTTAAACAACTAATATTAGGAGAAATCTATCGTATATTCACATTGTTTGGAATACATTAACTATCAAAAAATAAATGTTCCGATAATGTTATTAGTAACAATCGCAACTACTTGTGCTTGCTACGTTTAAAAAATTTGGGGATTACTTTACAAAAACAAATAATCAAATATGTTGCAATAACATTTAAAACATTAAAATTTCTCAATTAACAAATTAAATTGATTATTGAAAAACGGGTTTTCTCTTCAAAATATTGCCGATGAGATCAAAAAATACTAATTATTCTCATTAATATCTTGAAAATTCAAATCAAATCCAAAAAGAATTAAGGAAATCATTTTTAAGAAATATATTGTTGAAATAATTGTAATCACATCTTCTCGTTTTTGGTTTAATTGTCACTGTTCACACAATTGATTTTTGTATCAAACGATTTTTTATCTTCGACTTTAGAGAATAGGAAAAACTAGCTTAATTAGTTGAAGTATTCGGATCATTGTTATCGTAACCAAAAACCGTCTAATTTTTATAGGAAAAACCTACCAGATCAAAACATCGAAGATATATAACTTTTTCACAAAAATGATATTTTATTTTGATACTTTTTCAACTGTAACTCACGCCTATTAATAAATGAATATGTATTTAAATTTCTTTAATATCCGGTTTCTCAAGTATTCAGTTTATTAGAGGCCTAAAATATTTAACTCAACACTTACATTAAATATATCCAAAGGACAATATTTCTTCAAAAATTATGATTTAATTTTAATTTGGTTTACTCTATATAATGTCTTTGGGCTACAAATAATATTATAATTAAAAGTTATAAATTTTTTCAACTATTTTATTAATCCAGTGTTTTATTTAAATTTTATTAACAATCAATATTTTTGAAAATTTAAATTTCGATTCTATTTTTGGGTTCTATGTTTTTAGATTGCTATTTGTTAATAGCTCAATTTTTAATAATTATATTTTAAATCATTTTTAGATTCGCAAGTTTATCGATTATAAATAAAATCTTTTTTCAATTTCAAATTTGAACTTTTTTGATAATTTTAAAGTTTGTTCATCATATTTAAAAATTTTAAATATAATTGAGTTAAATTTTTTCATTAATTTTTAGTAAGCGTAAATAAATTTCAATTTTAAAACCAGCATAAATCACGTCATAAACTCAAACGACCGATCATTCATTATTGATTTCATGAATAAAACTTATAAAATCTTCAAAGGTCCAATTTTTATTTTGGCTTTCGCTTAAATGTTTTTAAGGATGAAC
>JAKTTS010000237.1:0-23023 GCA_030560485.1 Ascoidea tarda (nom. inval.) | reverse complement strand
ATCATTATCATTATCATTATCATTATCATTATCATTATCATTATCATTATCATTATTATTGTTATTATCATTATCATTATCATTATTATTGTTATTATTATTGATGTTGTTGTTGCTTTTATTAATCGTAGGATTATTCTGAATGTTTTTATTGTTTAACCGGACTCTCTTTATTGGATTATTCAAGTTGATTAGAGAGGAAGCCCAATCATTGAACTCTTCGAGTTTTCTTTTGTCATTGTATTGATTATTATTTGTTGCAGTATTATTCAATTGATGATTTGGATCAATGGATTTGTTTTGATAAGTTTGTTGGAAATTGATATTGTCATTGATGCTGTTATTAATACTTTCATTGACGGCAGTTGAGTGAGAAAAATTTCCAATTAAGTTATCAGCTTCAGCATTCGTTTCTCCATCAAGATCAGCATCGATGTTGTGGTTAGAATCGAGATTACTGTCATTGATAGCTTTATTGTTGTCGACATTACGACTGTCATTTAATGAGTTGAAATGATCGATGACTTTGGAGCTGTGAGTAGACTTTGACCCAAGCTGGGCGCTTAGGCTGATGTTATGCTTTTCGGGATCCTGAAGCTTGATCTTTATCGGGTTCTCCAAGTCGATTTTGGAGTGGTTGGAACTGGCAATGGGGTTGTTGGAGCTGGTATCCAAAGTGCCACCAACAAGCCTGAAAACAGCATCCTCGAGGTCCTTCTCGGTCATGGAGGAAGAGGTATCAGTAGAAGAAACATTGGAAGCAACGCCTTTCGCAGCTGGTGGAGAGGAGTGGGCGTCTGAAACAGCAATAGCAGCAGCAGCCAGAGAAGAAGTGGCAGCAGAAGCAGCGTGAAAACGAGTAGCAGCAGCAGCAGAGACGTCTTCAAGAGCGTTGGTGTTGAGATGCGATTCTTTGTGATGGGCCATGGCGAGTTACCCTTAACTGTTGTGACGACTAAAGCAGGGTATTCTTTGCTTGTTGTTCCTCAACAGCAGCAGGAGAGGTGGTGATGTTCTCTTGCTGGTGCTGCATACGAGGTCAGGTGAATGTAGCGTGGGATTAGGTAAGACACAGAACACGTGTTATTGAATAAGCTAAAGCACCCATGGACGTGGCAGCTCCGCTTTGGTGGTGAGCTCCTCTTTGGTGGTTCAATATGTCGCATTGCGTAGAGCACATCAACCTGCATACAAGCTGCCTGGTGTTTATTCCTTTTTGTTGAGAATGCTTCCTCACCTCATAATCTGCTTCTTCAACCACTCCTATCGATGCTTCCACACTCCCTAAAAACAACTATGGTTAGAGCATGAGCAATACCAACAACAACAGAGAAGATTACTTTGGAAATGTTGTTTCAGCCACAACCTCTCCCACTGCCTCCTCATCAACAGTGATTCCTTCCACTGCTGCTTCTTCAGCCGCTTCTTCAGTTGTCTCTTCAGTTGCTTCTTCGGTTCCCTCTTCAGTTGCTTCTTCAGTTCCCTCTTCAGTTGCTTCTTCAGTTCCCTCTTCAGTTGCTTCCTCCTCTTCCTCTTCACACCCTCCAAACTCTACACCTTCTTCTGGTAAGCATCAACATGATGCTGTAACGACACACCCAGAACCACTGCTCTCAGAAAAGTTATCTCCGGTTCCTGCTGTTTTTTCAAAACCATTTCCCACTTCTTTGACAAAAGCTGTTCCGCTTTCTGCTTCGGGTTTAACTGCAGTTGCTTCGATTTCAAAGCCAAAATCAAAATCAAAAAAATCAAGATCAAGGTTGAACCTGATTCTGGATCTGAGCCAGAAACTGAATTCAATTCTGAAATCAAATCCAAAATTTAAATCAAACTCAAGAACAAGACAACCACCAAATACATCTAATTTATCCAGGCTACTTACAACGTATCCAAGGAAGAGAGCACTAACTGCCTGCGAATCCTGCAGAATCAAAAAAATAAAATGCGATAACGTTAGACCAACTTGTGGCTCTTGCCAAAAATTACAATCGAAATATATCCTAAGTGGCGTGAAAGTTGACTGTATCTATAGAGATGCTTCAATTAAAAAAATAAGCAATTCCAATAACACTAGTAGCCGTGTTAATTTTGATAACCTTGATAATCCTAATGATCTCGACCAAGAAAATAACTTGTTCAAAACTTTTGATCCTGCAAGTCAAACAATCTTGAATAAATTAAATGATCTATCAAATCTAATCATTGCCAACAATAATAAATTCAACTCAACTTCAACTTCAACTTCAACTTCAACTTCAACTTCAACTTCAATTTCAATTTCAAATTCAAGTTCAACTTCAAACTCATATCCAGATTTAAATTTCAATCTAAATGCTCCAAATAATAAAACCTCGTCAAACCTGAAATCCTCAAATCCTCTTAGTATACATAACTTCTTGAACCCCATTTCTCAAAACATCAACTCAAACAACCAAGACATGATTAAACAAAAATTCAACAACATTATAAACTCTTTGGAACTAATAAATTTTGATAAAATACTTCTAAAATTACAACATTTCAACAAGTATAACCTACAAAATTCAAAATTCTCAATTTCAAATAACAACTACAGCAACATCAACAATAACAATATTATTAACAGTAACATCATTAAGAATACTTATAAAAGTTTATACAAAAATACCAGTGACAACAACGATAATGACATTACTTACGACTCTGATATAGATCTCGATACAGACATTGAATCCGATATTGACAACGATAATGAAACAAATGACGAATATGACGACGAATACGAAGACTACCAACTAAATCAACAGACTCAAAAACCTGGCTACTGGAACACTTCCGTTGAATCAATTCTCTCCACTTGGCCAATTTTTAACAACTATTTCCAAAACCTACCCAACATTAACCTAATATTAAATAAACTAAATAACATTTCAATCAACTATACAATAAATAACAAAAATTCTTACATATATAACGAAAAGAAAAACAATTACGATATAATTTACCCTCACTATAAATACTTATCTAACAACCTTAACTACCAAAATAACCCAAATATCATTTCTTTAGAAAATGATCAAAGATACCATTTAATTCAAAATATAGCTTCACTACTTCACTTGGATGACTTTAATAAATCTATTTTCACTTCAAATACTTCAATTAATATCCCATACAAAAATCAGCTCATAAACAATTATAATTCTTCTCTTTTCAGTTCTTTTGCGAATCCAATTCAAAATCCTCCACAAGTTAACTCATCATTACCTTTTTCTTTTTCTTCTTCTTCTTCTTCTTCTTCTTCTTCTTCTTCAGTGACTTTCAATTCAAATTTTCCTCCATCTTCATTCGAATCAAATGATACCACTCAAAACAATATAAATCCAAATTCAATTAAAATCGATTCAAAATTTAGCAATGAATTTAAAAAGGAAAAAATTTACCTATCTGATTTATCCTACTTGAATCAAGAAAATTTATCTAGCTTAATACACTTGGAACCAATTATTTTCAAATTTTTAGACTTGTGGATTAAAAAATTTTTAAATGACGTTTATCCTAAAAACCCTTTTTTAAATTCATCAAAATTGCTTAATACTGCCTTTTATTTAAAGCAAAAGTATATAAATTTTTTATCTGAAAATAAAATCGATTTTAATCACATAAAATTTTTTGATAAACTAACCAATGCCGACTTCGATTCAATCAATTATAATGAAGTCTTTTTGAACTCAGATTATCTAACTATTATAAATAAAACCTCAAAATTTAAAAAAAGTTTTTTACTAACAAACTGCAATTACAATTCAGAGCTAACACCCCTACCAGTAATTTTAATTTGTTGTTCTTTAACACTTTTAGCTGTTGATTACAATAACAGAAAACCAAATAATTATACCAATTTCAATGGAAACTCCTTATTACAAAAAAATGATGGAATCAAATCAGATCTTAGTTTTAAAATATTCACTCTATCAAAACAATTTCATTTCATTTTGAAAAATAATTTTATAACTTCGGTTGGAGATCATTGTTCAATTGATGATAGCAATAATGAAAACCAAATGAAATTGTTTTTCACAAATAACAGCAACCATTATGGAGATAATTCATTATGGAGCGTACAGTTCAATGTTCTAAGAGCAATGTACAACATGTATTTGATGAAACCACTAAAAGCTTGGAAATACTTCAAAAGAGCATCAAACTCATTAATCTTATTTCTTGAAATTGAGAAAAATTATAACAATAATAGCTACAAAAATATTTATGAATATAATCCAGAAAACGAAATAAATAGCAATAGCAAAAAGACAATTGAGGACAAAAGGTTGATTGAATGTTTATATTGGACTTGTCTTAAAAATGAGTGCGAAATAAAAGTTCAAATTTCTCCCTTTTACTCCTGTTCCTATATAATTAGCTATAAACCACCTAAAAATTTTCCTACTCCTCCTCTAATAATAAATGACAATGGGAGCAACTTTGATATCGCTGAAGCGAGCTGGTTCTCGTATTTGGCGGATGTTTCCTTTAGAAGAATCGAGAATAGAATATTAAATTATTACTTTTTAAAAGATAAGTTGGAGCTATGGAAATATTTCAATATCGAAAATAGTTCTGATGGTTTAATTTTAATCGATAAAATACTGTTATTTTTAGAAGAAATCGATCTTGTTATTAAAAACTCCAAATATGAAGGCATGTATAAAACATCAGCAAACAAAGAGTACAGTTCTCTCAATCTTCCCGAACCAGTTACCTTTATATTTGCAAGAATTATGTCAATAAAGTCGATTTTGTATCAACCTCTACTATACTATGTTTCAAATCTAGACAAAGAAAAAATCAAGGAAATCGTAGAGGAAAATTCCGTTATGGTTGAGATGTTGAAAGATCTCTCAAATGAATTATTCAAGTATTCAGACCTAAGTTTAATGACCCATAGACACCATGGTTCTTGGTATAGAATTAGAGAAATATATTCAAGTTGCGTCCAACTATTAATTTTATTTCTTAAGTTTAAGGAATTTTTTTTTACAGAAAAGGAGCTAAAGAAACATATTTCGGTTGCATTGAAAGTGTTTGAATATTGGAAATATGAATGTTTAGAGGTCATATTGTATGATAAAATCGTTAGAAAAATAAACTGGGAAGTGACTCAAAGAGTTCATGGCAATAGTATATAAATACAAAACAGATAAAAACCAGTTGTAGTGAATTCTATTAAAATTTATCAGAATTTTTTTTTAAAGTTATATGTTCTATATATATTTGAAAACCAAAATAATCAAGATTGCAAAAAAAAACAATCAATTAAAAAAAAAAAAATGAATGAGCTATCGGTTATTGTTTTTTCCTATTTATTTCCATTTATTTCCATTTATTTCCATTTATTTCCATTTACTTTGAAAGAAATTAAAATAACCCTTCTTCAACATAGTAGGAGAGTAAATCAACTTTTGTAACTATATGAACAGGTTTTAAAAACTCATCAGTTACAATAGCACAAGAATTGTGTTCGAAAAACTTGTCTAAATCAGTTAATTTGGTATTTTCACTGAATACTTGGAAACTTCTTTTCTTTTTCTTTAAGATGTCGTGTTCATTTGTGAAATAGCCAGTCAAATTTCTAAAATCAAACATAACTTTTTCAACCAAATCATTAAGTTGGATCTTTTTGGAAGATAGTTTACTCAATATGTTACCTAAAGTAATTAAACCAACTAGTTTATTATCTTGTAAAACTGGGATTTGATCAAAACTGTTTTCCTTCAAGATCTTGACAGCATCGACTATTTTAGCACCACTTTTAATTGATATAACAGACTTCAAATTCAAATCTTTAATAGTTGCTTCGCCTTTGCTTTTATGGCCATCGGGTTTCTTTGAAGTGTGATTAAGTACATCGTATTGATCAAGGTTATTGAAACCATTGATTTTCAACCAGTCATCATCAACAAATTTGTTTAAGTAAGATCTGATGCTATCAGGTAACACAACAACGATTATATCGTCTTCAGTCAAGGAAGGATTATCAACAATATATCTAATTGCAGCAGCTAGAGCACTGCCAGAGGAACCACCAACTAGCAAACCTTCTTCTTTGATCAATCTTCTGGCTAAGTAAAATGACTCAGTATCTTCAGTTTTATACCATGTATCAATCACAGATCTGTCTAAAACATCCGGCACAAAATCATAACCGATACCCTCAACTTGATAGACAGCAGAATCATTGGTATTGTTTAGGGATTCAGGTAAGGCTAAAATTGAACCTTTTGGATCAGCGCCTACAACTTGGATATCTGGATTTTTTGATTTCAAGTATTTAGCGATACCAGTAATAGTACCACCAGTTCCAGCACCAGCAACTAACACATTTAATTTACCATCGGTTTGCTTGTAAATCTCATAACCTGTAGATTCATAATGAGCCAATGGGTTATTTGGGTTGGTGTATTGATTTAAAATAACAGAGTTTTTGATTTCATTATTCAATTTTTTGGCAACACCAATATGGGATTCGGGCGAATCCCAGGCAGCTTCAGTTGGAGTTCTAACAATTTCAGCTCCCAAAGCTTTCAAAACTGAAACCTTTTCTTTCGACATTTTTTCAGGCAAGGTGATAATTGTTCTGTAACCTTTAATGGCACCCAATAAGGCTAAACCAATACCAGTATTACCGGAAGTTGGTTCGATAAGAGTGTAGCCTGGTTTGATCAAACCACTGGCTTCAGCTTCTTCAACCATTTTTTTGGCAATTCTGTCCTTAACAGACCCGCCGGCGTTGAAATACTCACATTTGGCATAGATTTGAGGTTTCAAACCTAAGCTCTGGGGAATTTTGTTTAATTTGATAATTGGAGTGTTTCCAATTAAATCGAGAGCGTTGTCAGATAGATGAGGTAAAGCTTGAGACATGTTGAAAGCAGTTGAACAGTATAACTCCAGAAAAGGCCCTGTATTTCAGATTTCTCACAAATATCCAAATTATATATGAAGCTCCCCACAGAACACAAAATTTGTTTTCACACTTTCTTGTTTTCACGTGAAATGATGTTCCACTTTGATGCAATAGCATGTGTTTTTAGCGTATTAACATGCATGATCCAGCTTCACGGATACAATCCACCAGAGTGGGCCTGGGCCTTGGTATATTGCTGGAAGCTGATTGGCTACCCTTGTTCGGGAAAACGAGTAGCTGTTTTTTCTGTTGTGGAAGCTGTTTTTTCTGTGTCTTTGTTCTGACAAAGAACTTGACAACCTTCGCGAAACTGAAACTGACAGATCTCAGCTGGCTGACACCAGCGGCAGCTCCAGTTTATTTTTAGAATCCCGTATCTTCAAGAAAGTATCAGAAATGTTGTCCAGTTGATTGATTATTCAAGTGGAGATACAGACGTTTCTCAGCAAATTGTTTCTGGATTACTTTGGGCTCGTTGGTTTTAGCATCAAACAAATCGAGCGTTTAAAACGTGTGGGAAAAGTTTAAAAAGCGTTTATTCTACACTGAGAAGTAGATTAAAAGCAGTCATTGGACAGAGTTTCGAATTTTTGCAATCTCAAACTGAAAATTTGCCATGATGGGATCCTGTATTTGCCGTTTTCAGACGAAGTATGGTGTTTCCTAACTATGTCAACACATTTGCCTTATTAAATTGACTCTCCTAATCAGATGAATACGAAATTATCAAACACAATAGCATATTCAATTTAACACACTAACACTTGATAATATTTATTTTTTGTTCAGATTGTTTGCCAATCAATTGGTATAAATAAAACAAAATTAATTAGTATTTGCAGGAAGTTTGGATGCTTTTCTTTTCAATTTTGCTCAAAACTAACTCGCGAAAATTAAAAAGCAAAATAAAACAAAGAAGGAGTAAATGAATGGAATGAAAAGAAAAGAAAAGATCTTCCAAAAGAAACAACTATAAGCATGGTAAAATGAATCTATAGCAGTAATTGAAAAAAGAAAATGAATAGCACGTTTGCTTGAAAAAAGTAAATTGCTTTGCAGTATATCTAGAAAAAAACAAAAAAAACTGAAACCAATAAAAAAAAAGAAAAACAGAACTACAAATTAAATAACTATTTAAATTCAAAACCTTATCACTTATTTAACCACTAATATCACCTGCCTATTTCCAATGCACAGGTCTTTAATCGAGAGCTATAAAGATCTTCCCAAGTTTCGATATTGTTTTTTTCAATTTGAAAAATTCAACTAGATTACTCAGTATTCACTTTAGTTAAAATAGAATTCGTAATTTACTGGTTTGGTTGATGTATTCTTGTAGTTTCTATAAATGTTGACTTTTGCTAATCAAGTTTCGAATTTTGTGATTTTAAAACAAATTTTTTGCTTCAGCTCACTTTTAGTATGTTTACTTTACACTCTTGAAACTTACCAGTGCATGAATTTATAATTTTTCCTTTGATTTTCTTTTTTGTTAATCTCATCTGCTAAACATTATAAAACCCTATTTTAACTCTACCCTCAAGTTCTTTCTTTTTAGTGAATGTGTTTTAATTTTCTGATACAGCTTTCATGTTTCAACTTTGAAAGATTTTTCTTATCTTTTTAAACTTGTTTTCCCTATATACTATGTACATGTTTTTATTTTCCTTATTAATAAGTAGTAGATTTTTTATATAAATTTGTCATTTTCTTCACAGCTAAAAGAAAAAACTATCTCATTTCAAAAACTGTGATATATATTTTATTTTAACACCATTTACTCTTCTTTAGCAAAAAAACCCCAAGCTTATTTATAGTAACTAAAAATTCATAATGAACATAATGAATGAAAATTTCGTAAATGAAAATAAACTAGATAATAATTATCTGATTGAGGATTTGTTAATAAATGATGAAGCAGCATTATTAAATTTGCAAAATTTCAACAATTCACAACAAAGCTTGAGCTTTAATGAAAACAACCTCGATATCACGAACTATCCCCAACAAAACTATTTGAATCCAAATTTCTCAAATAACCTTATTCTGTCTTTCACATCAGACTGGATTTCACCAGCTTCATTCATAGAATCTCCTGCATCGTCTAGCAATGCATCCACTCCATTAAGTTATGGCATAAGCAGTAACATCTTTTCTCCTATTTCCGGTCAAGAAGATCTGAGAAACAACACTTTCTCTCCAATAACTCCCTTAGATAATTTGAGAACAAATGCAATTTTGAATTCAAATCTATCTAATAATATTTATCAGTATTTGTCTAAAAGTCAGCCCAGTTTCAATTCGTTCTCTGATAATATCATTCATGATAATTTCATAATGAATAACTTAAATAGTAATATCAACATTACACTGATGGACAACATGAAAGCTCTTAACAATTACCAGTTAAATTTCAATAATTCTATTCCTCAAATTCCTCAAATTCCTCAAACAAACAGTGTCAGCTCAAGCAATGATCCTGAATCAGCAATCAATAATGACTCATTTCAAATGGCTTATTCTCCTACCCAAGTTATGAGAACATACCAAAACACTGAAGATATTATTGCAAACTCAAACAATTTTAACAATACATCCTTGAACCCAATCCCAAGCACTTTCGATAATGCACCTTTCAATTCAAAATCAAACACTTTCTATAATACACCTTTTAACTCAACCTCTCCTTTAATTTCCAATGACAATATCAATCATCGATCATCGAATCTGACTGGAAGTTTTACAATGTGTCAAGCACTGATACCATCAAATAGCACATACACAGCTGATCAATTCTATCCAATGTCATTTCAATATCGAAAAAATGTTCTTCCAACTACTTCCAAATTACACATCACTGACGTAAATCAAAAACCCCCAACAAAAAAGAAAACAATCGTCCAACTAATGAGAGAACATCCAAAAATCTGGGATTTAGCCAACAAGTTCAAAATCAAAAAAGGTGCTTATAAGTGTACTCATTGTGATCTTTCTTTTTTGACACAGGCTGATTTTGCAAAACACCTTGATGAGTTTGGCATTGAAAGACTACATAAATGTCCAGAAGCAACTTGTCCATATCGATTTATTGGATTACCAAGAAGAGCAGACCTCAGAAGACATGCAGAGAGCCATGGTTATAAGCTTCCAAATGCAAACAATACCGAAAGCCTTCAAGAATTGGAACAAAAGGATATACAAATTGCCTTGAGTCATGCTACCATCAAAAAGAAAAAAGTAAATATTTGTCCAATTTGCAAAAACACATTAGGAAGAAAAGATTCATTAACTAGACACATCAATCTCTGTCACAAAAATCAAAACAGCAGATACAATAAGAAAATTAGAAAAGAGTTGGAAAAAAAAAAAGAGGAAGCAAAAAAAATTGAGCTCTTGAAAAAGTATTCAAAATGCAATGTTATGAGCATCCCCAGTTCTTTTACCAGAAGTTCAATCAGTGACCAATCAACAAGTACTGATTTTTCTGATAACAACGCTGAATAGTTCTTCTAATATTTTACCAAATCACATTAATTCAAAGATATAAAATATCATCTCACTTGCTTGATATTTTTAATTACTGATTCTTTTGTTTTCCAGTTATCTCATTGCATTCCATTCGTTTTTATTATAATCAAAATTCATTTGCTTCAAAACATCCAAGTATTATCATACTGCAAATCATTATTAATTCAACTTTTTTAAATTTTTGATAGTATTCATTATTGATGACTATCTAACTTTAATAATTTTTTATGTCATTTCCCTTGTCTACTTTCACGTTCTTTCTTTCTTTTTTTTAAAAAAAATTAATAAAAAGCTTTAAAATATTCTAATGTTATTTGTTTTTTTTTATTATCCTTTCTTAAAAACCTACTTTAATTAACACATTTTCTACTTATAATCATATCTTGAAAGAAAATGATATATTAATAAATAATTACCTAATAGTACCTAGTATTTCCAAAATATTTCTTTTCACTTTAATACATTACTTTTATTGCGACAAAATAACAATCAATAGACTTGATATATTGAGGTAAAATTTTTAGATTTTATTAGAAAATTCCAGCTCAAATTTAGTAAAAATACCTTCCACCAAATCATGATAACTTTCAAACTCCTGACACTCATCTTTCCAGTAGTTAAAAATTTTAATACAATTGACAATAAATTCAACAAGTTTTTGTTTTTGGAAAAAGAATTCCCCGAACATTTTAAAAATAATAAGTATTTCAATTGATGATAAAAATAAATATCTATTCATGTACCAGGATTCTTGATGCCTCGATGTATTTATCTTCAAATCATAAATGTTGAAAATAGAGTCAACTAGATCTTTTATGAAAACAAAAATATCTTCTTTAAATGGGATATCTTCAAAACTCTTAAAGTCATTTCTTTGCAAAAATTTCTCATTGGCAGCTAAATGATACAAGATAGGTTGGTAGAGATAAAGGTTAATCAAATGACGCCTGAATTCAATTTTTTTATTTGATTGCAATTGAAAAGTATGCTTAAACTTGATTTTTAGTTTTGTAGAACTCAATTCTAATCGATAATTTTTGATTTTGAAAATGAACTGTTCTAGACTGAACTTGTCATTATTATTAAATTCTTCTAAAATCTTATTTTCAATATTTCTATAGTGAATATCAATTACATATGTGATCCAATCATTTTCTTCATTGTAATTCAAGTCTAAACTTATACTTTTTTCACTTTTTTGTATTAAATTGTAGTAATCTGTTGAAAACTGAAAGTTCACAATACCGGATGTTGCGACAAAGGGTGATAACGCTGTTCTAAATTCGCATTCATTCATTATGCAAGACCAATATAATCTTTCTTTTAAAATTTGATTTTGCTGGTTATCCATTTGAATTTTATGAGTTATTTTGTTGAAATTTTCGTTATCAATAAAGTTGCCTTGAAATAATTCCAACAAAACCTTTTTCTTGAATTTTTCATTATTTTTTTCAAATTCCAAGATTTCAATTAATGTTTCACTTGCTCTCAGAAAAAACTTCCAGGCATCTAATGGTTTCATTATGTATAATTTATGCATTCCAGATAGTATATTGAACTCAATGTTGGAATATAGGTTGTAATCATAGCCTGCACCTAAACTTTCAATGAAACTTTCGGTTTTTTGTGTTGAATTTTGAAACTGATTTGAATTTAAATTGTTGTTCAGTAGTGTTTGAAACTGTTGAGCTAATTGAAATAGTTGATAACTCAACTCCAACCTTCCATGATAATCTCTTTCAATTAAAGAAGATACAAATCTTGTGTAGTTATAAACATCAGAATCCACACCTATTGATAATAAAGCTAGAGAGCAGCACATCATCAAAACTGGCAATGAGTAATAGTTTCTCTTGTTATAGTCAGAATTAGATTTTGCAATGTGGTTTATATAGATGGCATTTGAACTTGAATTGCCATAACAGTAATTATGGTTGACAAGAAGAAAACTTGTGGAACATCTATATTTTTCTGCCAATATAGGAAGTTCAGTTTTGTAGTTGATGTTAAAAATCTTGCTTTCATTTTTCGATCTCGGTATTTCATCTAAAAAATGATCATAAGTTTTAGGATTATATTTGTTTATAAAGTCCAAATAATTTTTTAGTAAATAGTTACAGCTGTTGATTAGTTTTGAACTATTCAAGAAGGGGTTCTTTGAGTGGACATTTTTTAAAAACTGCGTTACCCAAAATTTAAGATATTTGAAGAAAATGGGTTCTAAATTTAGTATTTTGTTGAAATTATGAAAGATTAGATTTGGCAAATTTTCTTTTAAAATAAAGAGGTCATTTGAATTTTCAGTTTTCTTGAAATTTTCAGTTGTAGAAGTTTCTTCAATAGAATTATTTTGATTAGTCATGAAGGAAAAATCTCTATTAAAATTTATAATATATTCTGGTTTTTTTTCTTTTGACTCTTTTAATAAAAAATTTAATAAATTAAAATTGTAAATGTTAAAATTATTATAAATAATTGGCCAGTTTAATAATTTTTCTGGGCTCGAGTCCCAGTTAAAAGACATGAAAGAATTTTTAGTTGAAACTTCATTTCCAATTTCAATTTCGTTGCGAGGTTCAATAAATGTTTTGTTACTATTGTTTCTATTGTTGTTATTTGGAAGATTTATTTTTAGTTGATCTTCAGGCTGTGGTAAGTCTAAATTTTGCAAATCATTTAAGAATTTCAATAATTTCTCTAAAGCGTTTAGATTTTTCAAACCACCAAAGGTGTCTAAAATTAATTCATTACTTTGAAGAATATTTTTGTTTATTTTTTCATTTTCTTTATAGATGTCAACTATTTTTTGAATTTTAGTTAAAATATTCAAAGTTGCATGGTCGAAAGTAGAGTAGTTTTTAGTCATGTCACTATCATTATATATACAGGTAATTTTGAACCCTTTATCAGCTAATTTTTTGCAAGAGCCACATTGAGGTTTTTCGTTATCGCATTTGATTTTTTTTAATCTGCAAGTTTGGCAAGCAGTGGATGATCTTTTTCTGATTGTTTTTTTTTTTTTTTTGATTGAATTTGAAGGAGAAGAGATTAGTTGGGAGTTTTTCGGATTGTCGTTATTGAGATTGTCATTATTGGGATTTTCATTATTAGAGCTATCTTTAATTTGAAAATTTTTAGTAAAATTTGAGTATTGCGGAGGAGATATTATTGAATCGTTTGAATCAGATGGTGGTTTATGGGCAATTAAATTCTGTGGCGAGGATAGGTTGTTGTTGGGATTCAAATTGCTGTGGAGCTGTTGGTATTCTGACGAGGATTGGTTAAAATCTGATGATATTTGTTGAAAGTCAGAGGGAGTTTGGTTGTCAAAGAAGTATTGGTTTTGGTAGAAGAGGTTATTGTAGGTCTGGAACTGGTTTTGCTGAACGTTTGAAAAGTAGTTATTGTAGTAGGAAGTGTTCTGGTCAGAATTAATTTCATTTTGATTTTGGTCTTGAGTTTGATCTTGATTTTTATTATTGGACATCTTTTGGGATGTGCTGAATAAAAGTGAACTAGCGGATTAGTGAGGAAATGGACAAATACGCAGTGATTATAATACACAATAAATGGTAGAAAGTGGTAGACAAAGAAGAAGAGGAATGAATGGAAAAGAAGTTGGGATGGAACATGAGTAAAAAAAAAAATTTTGAAAGAGTTGGGATGGAGTATATATGTTTTGAGAAAGTTTAAAGAGAAAGGAGTTAGATGGGATATGTTGATCTTACAATGCAGTATTACATGATATTATTTATTGCAATTAAGTTAGAGGTAGATTAAGGTGAATAAAAGTAATAGCAGAGATAAATAGTGGGTAATGAGAAATGAGTAAACAGTTGTGAGAGAATAAAATACAAAACCAATAATTAGCACCCAAAGGTAAAATAGAGTGAAGAAAAAGAAAAGAAGAGAAAAGAAAAAAGAAAAAAGAAAAGAAAAAAAAAGAAAAGAGCATATATATGGTATACAGAGTAGGGAAAAAAAAGGTTGAGTAAAAGAATTAGCTGGGAGGCAGATCAAATTGAAGCTAGTTTTTTCAAAATTAGATACAAATCTGAGGTAATTGATTTATCTGTGATTTGAAATTCGCTTTCGATTTGGTTGATTAGAGACTCGGCCTTTTTGGTGAGGATGGATAAGGTTTGTTCGCAGTATTTGAAAGAATTTGACACATTCTGCATATAGTTTAGCATGTAGATCTTAAGGGATTTATCCTTTGTTTTCTGTTTGAGAATGCTGATGACTTCTTTATTGTTTAAATTGAATCTAATGGCGTGAATGATGATAAAGGAGAATTTGCCTTCAGAGATGTCTTCACAAAAGCCCTTGTTGTTTTCGTAGTTATCGCTTTGCAAGTTGAGGTAGTCGTCCTTGATCTGGTATATTATTCCAAAGAGATTGATCAATTTGATGAGCAAAGAGGAAGCAATGGGGTAGGCTTTTGCAGGTGAGGAATTCGAGAGCATTAGTCTGATGGCCAATCTGAACAAACCGCCAGTTTTGTTCATTACCATTTCACAGTACTCAGGTTCAGTGGGACAGGTTAGGGTCTCTCTCCAGTAGAGATCCAAGCCCTGACCTCTGTGGAGATTCAACATTTCTTCGTTGAAAACAGTCAAGGAATCGAGGTTGGCGAGGGTTTTCAAGATCTCAAAGGCCTTGAAATACATGTAGTTGGAGGAGTTGATGGTGATGGGAACACCGTAGACAGTGTGAGCAGCAGGAATGCCTCTTCGTAGCAAGGCGTCGTCCTCGACGTCATCAATCAAGAGCGAGGAGCAGTGCAAAATGTCGATGACCTGTTCAATCTTGTGCAAGTCGTTGGTGGAGACCTTGAGGATCTTGTTGAAGGACTCGACCATGAACTTCCTGAAGTCCTTTCCGGGGTGGTGATAGAGGTAGTTGAAGGGTCCAGTGAGGATCTCCTCGTTGGCGTCGGTCCAATTAGGGCAGTGGAGGTGTGTTTCTTCGATGTCCATGGCAGAATGAGAAGTATATGGTAAAGATGCTGATTGTGAAGAAGTAGATTGTGAAGAAGTAGATTGTGAAGAAGTAGATGCTGAAGAAGTAGATGCTGTTGGTGAAGCTGATAAAGATCAGAATTAAACGCCAACAGAGCTTATCGCCGCGTTGGCCTCTGAGATCACGTGCTCCGATGTCCACTTCTTCTCTTCTGCTTCCGCTTCCTGTGCTTCTTCTGCTTCTTCTGCCGCTTACCATGGAACGCATTCCCTTCGAACTTATCACCGAGGTGCCCCCCATCACCAGATACTGGTCCATTGGTGTTGTTGCTCTTGCAGCATTGGAGAAGTATGGTTTTCTCTCCAGCTTGGACTTGCTCTACTCCTTCGACTCAGTCTTCAGAAACAGCCAGTACTGGCGTCTCATCACCACCTTCTTCTACTTTGGCAAATTGAACTTCGACTTGTTCTTTGTTCTTTTCTTCATGGTCAGGTACTCCAGGTCGCTAGAGGAAAACATCTCCCGGTCCAGAGACTATTTGTGGATACTCTTCATAAACTCGGTGCTACTTATCATCTACTCGTCCTTTATCTATCCCTTGTCAACGCTAGGCCCCAAATTGCAGGAAGCCATCATCTATATCTGGTCAAGAAGAAACCCCAATGTCAGATTGCAGCTTTTCGGGCTTATTGAATTCAGTGCTGCCTACTTGCCCTTTTTTTACGCCATTTTTAACCATCTTCTAAGACAGTTGCCTTTGAGAGGTACTCTTGTCGATATTATCATTGGCCATATATACTTTTACTTTCAAGACATTTTCCCCAAAATTCATGGTTATTATCCTTTTAATCCTCCTTGGAAATGGGTGTGGGTCCAAAATAGATTAAATCACTAAATAAGCAAAATTAAATCAAATCAAATCAAAACAAATGAAAAATCGTAACCATGATATTATACTAAACTATTTTATTAAAAAAAAATTATCATATCAAAATATATATCTACACAAACCATTTATCAATTACTATCCTGCTCACTAAAATGGACTACTGGTAGCTAATTAATACGCCTCATCATAGTAGTCCTTTTCATTTTTGCTATTATTTTCAAACATCTTATTGCTTATCTTTGAAAAGAGATTCTTTTTTTGCATATCTTTTTCGCTATTCTTATTCTCATTACTATTACCAACCCTTTCAAAACCACCGTTTTCTATCGATATGGCCAACTCAGACAAAGAACTTTCAGAATTTAACCTTGACAATCCCTCGGTCGATGATTCCTCAGTCATACTAAATTCCCCTTCAATATCGGTGCTTGATGAAACAGATCCCGATCTCTCTTTTCTCACTCCTCTTGTTTTTTTAGCAACTCTTCTTCTTCGCAACGCCATTGTCTTCAATTCTTCCTCTTCATCATCTGAATCCATTATCTTATTCTTATCACTCCCTTTCCTGGCTTTATTCTCCTTGTCTAAATACTTATCTCTCTGTTTCAATAAATTAAAATCGGGATACAACTCGGGCCCAAACTCATTAATAAAATCAGTAATCTCAATCGACAACTCCTTTCGATACAACTTCAAATTGTTCAACTCAATTGGATCAATCACCGACAAATATAATGGTCTCAAACTCTTAAACAAATCCATTCCCTGATCTCCAACATATAACGCTGCGTATGTAACCAAGCACGATAATAAATAAATACCGATAAACACCAACGTTAATCCCCATTTTCGAAAATAATCTAAATGGTATTCGTAACAATACCACGCTGAAATCGTTGCGTAAAATGTATACAACAAAGGCGCGAAAACCATAGAAATCAATATTTTCCACGTGGCTATAACGTCATTGGCCTTGATTTTAACTGTTGAATTAGCCAATGCTTCTGCTGCTTTTTTCTTTGATATCTTTTTAGTAGCAATGAAAATTGGTGAGAATAAAATGGTTCCAGGTAATGCCAATATAGCCAATAACAGTAACTTAATCGACCTGTATATCAATAAACACATGTTTCTTGGAATATCGATTTTAGCGTCTTCAACCAAATGGTCTGGAATGTGTAAATGATTCAATTGCTTGTTGTATTCCAAGATCTTTTCTTTCAATATCTCAACTTGTTTTAATTTCTTGAAATGATCGTATCCCTTAACCAATCTCCGATTCAATTCAATAATCAATGGCAAGGGCAATTTGTTTGCAAAATTATTCGAGTACAATCTTCGAACTGTTTGAACAACCATCAATGTCTCAAAATCCGGACATTCAACCGTAACAGATTTCAAACCATCAGATACAATCTTTAATAATTCAGTGATGGAATCGTTATGGGTTTCGGAATTTGAATATTTTTCAACCAACTCCCTTGGTATATCAATTGGATGGCCAAATTCGATAACTGCTCTTGATCTGTATTTATGTGGATGGAAATAGTTCATTCCACATGGAATGATTTTAACATTGCAATTAGCATCATTTGCCATCGCACCCAATGCCATAATTGCCACTCCGGCTTTTAGTGGTAATAACGTTGTTCTATCATGCGATCCACCTTCAGGAAAGATTCCAATGCAATGATTGTGAGATAGATGATTAAATACTTTTTTATAAACAACATTCTGATCAACCTTCTTAGCGATTTTAAAGGTTGTGCCGGTTGTCAATAGATTTCTAATTTTGTTTGAGTTTTTTCGTAAGTCAAATGGCTTTTTAATTATTAACTCGGTATCCGATACAATCTCTTGAATAACTGCAGTGCCTAAAGAACTCGGTAGTGCTATTAATCCCTTGACAGTGCAATCTTTTGTAAAGGCTGTGTCAACTCCAGTGATTATTGTAGGATTATTATCTAAATCTTTCACAAAAATTTTGCCATTAACAAATTTCAAGTTATCTTGGGGCCTATTCACACCAATCGATAGGGCAGATTTAGCTAAAAACCCAATGACGAGTCTTTTCAAGGAGTTTGCAGCAATCAAAAAACTAATTCTTCGACCACATTGTTGTTTGACCTGGTTCATCAAGATGACCGGATCAATAAACTGGTTAGCATGAGGAGCAGCAACAAAGATTAATGGGCCAGTCTTGGGAACTCTAAAAGCACCTCTTGGACGAATCTCTCTGAAAAAACAATCAAAGATACGTGATAATAACCACAAAATAAAATCGTACCAAAGAAGCTGAAAAAAAGTCGGTTCTTTGTAAATTACTTGTTTTTTATTTTTTTTGATATCCCCATTAGCAGTTTTATTTGCATTGATATTTGGATTTTGCGGGTTTAAATTTGAATTTGAACCAGATTTAGGTGAATTAGAATCTGGGGTTGTGTGGGATTCAGACGACATTGACCAACACTGGATAGAAATGAGCTTATAAAATGTACAATCGAAAGACAAAAAAAGGGGGAAAAAAAAGAAGAAATGAAAAGACAAATCTATGAAACACAAGATGAGAAAGAAATCTAAAGTGCTGGATGCTGAAATGGGTTTGTCTTATTTGCACAATCACACGAACAAATCACCAAAGCTTATTCAGCAAAGCTAAAATTTTGTTGAGCCTCGATTGTTGAAATGGCTTGTTTGGGAAAGCGATCCGCAGCTATGGAGTAGACCCACATAACTGGTGTGCATGCCCTGCACATGTTCCTGCTCTGACAGGAATCGCTGCTCAACCAGCGTTGTGGGTGCTTCTTTTGTTTCTACTTCTTCTGCTGTCCCTGCTTCTTCTCTTTGGTGTGTTTTTGCTGTTGGTGGTGTTTCTGCTGTTTCTGTGTCCAGATCACCCCAGAACCCACACACTGCACCATAGTTCATGTTTTTGCTGCTTTCCCACTCGCTGCTCTCGTCGTCGCTGGCGCCAGTGAACATGTTTCCTTGCTCATCAAACTCGGCAATGGCCTCCTCGTTCACCATTTGCAAGTCTGAATAGTCGTGGTAAATGTCCAACTCGTCTGCTAATTCCAACTGGTTGTCCTTTTTTGCCTTGACATTGAACAAAAAACTGTAATCGATATTGTACACTTTGCAGACTGCCAATTTTTCCTCATTTTTGTTTAATTTAAGTGCCTTGTTGTTGTAAATGAGTTCCAAGTTCATGTCAATGCTACTGCTCTTTCGTTGTTCCTTTCTAATTGAATTTTCAAGTAACGTTATATTCAAATTTTCAATTGATTGTTTGAATCGATTCAACAATTCCAAAAATTTATTGTTTTCTGATGTCATTTTCATATTATCCGCTATTCTTTGATGTATTGAATTTTCAATCTCACTTTTATTATTATTATTATTATTAATCTCGTTTTTATATTCGTTCTCATAATTGGATAAGTTGAATGATTTGTTTGTTTTTCTTTTTGATGACGACAGTTTTTGCTCTTGTAACGCAAAGTATAATTCTAAATTTGACTTGAAAATAATCACATTCTTATTCTTGGTTTTTTCAATTAACAAATCTAAATTGTTTAAATAGAAATCAATTCTTGCCTGATTATTCATCTTCATTTGAAAAACTTTCGATCTCTTTTTATGGATCCTATATTTGGGTTTGATTTTTTGAAATGCTTCTTCAATTTCTCTATTTTTTTTAGACGTTGTTTGAAATCGGATTAAACTTTCATCATAGATTGAATAATTGCAAATATTCGATTTCTTATTATTTTCATTAATAAATCGATTATCAATCACTTTGCTGTTGTTATTATTGTTATTATTATTATTATTATTATTATCATTATCACTATCATCATCATTATTATCACTATGATTATTACCACTATTTGTACTGCCGTTTTTCATATACTTATGCATATAGTTATCAATCACTTTTCCATTAAATCCGATTTTTTCTGTTGATATTGTCTGAAAATTCGATAATGATGTGCATGGTATAGGCGATGAATTCAATGTGGTTATTTTGAATAGCAGATCTCGTGTCTTTTCAAATTTCTCTCTTGTAATGTTTATCTTATAATCGTTCGTTATATTTTCGTCATTCAATAGACTCTTGATGTTAATTTTCCCACCTGTTAATTTTCTTATATTTATGATGTTTTCCTCAATTTTATTACTATTCCCATTAAATAATTTTAATACATTTTCGTTCATAGTTTCTGATTTCTTCTCATGCTTAATCCTCATTTCAATTCAATTCAATTCAATTCATAGTTTTTCTTTTCTCAATTCATTCGCTTTTCATAATTTTTGTTTTTAAATTTGGGTTTTGAGAAAATTAAAAAAAAAAAAAAATTTTATGTGCATTGAAAAATTAAACTTTGATATCCATAACTGCGGTCTCAACGCATTAAATTGCTAGAACTAGTATAAAAAAATAAATTTAGTGAAAGAAAAAAACCTAAATGATAATAACAACAATATCCAGTTCCTAATTTTGATTATAATTATAAATTGATATTTTAGTCAAAAGAAAACTAACCAAATTTTACTGAGTTTTATTGTCAATTAAATAATTCAAAATGCCTTTTGATGTTAGTAAATAAACTAGTACACGTTTTATGCATGTATATGCATTTAGATACACATGAATAACGTTAATTTCAATTTTTCAATAAAGTGGTGGGTTGAAAACAATTAAAAACTACAAACTCAATTAGATATATTAAGACTGAATCAAATTTAATTGATATGAGTTGTTAAATAAATTTTCATTTATTTACCCAACTTTTACTATCATAGTGTTCGAGGTGGTATATTTTGTTTCAATAAATTATCAACAATTGTGGAAAAATGAGGATATAATGAATTATTTACATATTTGTCAATCAATGACACTTGTTTATTTCTCAAATCTAAATTGTTAATTTTCTCAATGATTTTGTCTTTATCACTATTATTATCAACTTGATTTTGGTCTTCACTTTTGTTGTTTGTTTCAATCAATTCAATGAATGAAGGATCAATTGGTAATGATCCCAAAAAGTTGATCTTGTATTGTTCAGCTAAAGATTTACCGCCGCCAGAACTAAAAATATTAGTACATTCAGAGCAATGTGGACAAACATATCCACTCATGTTTTCAACTACTCCTAGCACTTTAAATCCAACTTTTTCGCAAAAATTAAATTCCTTTTTCACATCATTTATAGAAATCTGCTGGGGAGTTGTCACCAAAATCGCACCATCGGGTTTAGCCAGTTTTAACTCTTCAGCAATCGATATATGCTCATCCGAAGTTCCAGGAGGCGTGTCAATAATCAAATAATCCAATTCTCCCCAAACAACGTTAGACAAAAACTGTCTGATCATTGATGTCTTTTTGGGCCCTCGCCACACGATACTGTTTCCTCTGTCTTTGATTAAAAAACCTATCGACATAACCAGGAGCCTATTCCCAGTATTTGGAATATATGCGGGCACCCATCCATTGACAGACTGGTGTACTTGGTTCTTTTCGATGCCAAACATTCTGGGAATAGAGGGACCAGTCAAATCAATATCTAAAACACCCACTTTAAGCCCTTTATGTATTAGTGACAAGGCAAGCTGTGTGGTGACAGACGACTTGCCAACACCACCTTTGCCAGATAGTACTAGAATAATATGTTTTACTTTATTTAGCGATCTAGGAGGTTCTTTGTTCATATTTTCCAATTGCAAATACTTGGATGATTGAAAAGGATAACAGCGAAGGTGAGAACTGTGAAAGAAATCTCATTTCATTACTAATAATCGATCGAGAGACTTGTCGCCAGTGGGACGGGACGATTCTCTCCCCTGAGCAAACTTTCAATTCTTTCAATTGGTGGGATAATTTCCACGTTAAAACACAGGCTTGATTGATATCAATTGTTCAAAATAATCATAAAGATTAAAAAAAAAATTTCCAACAGGATGCGAGGAATTCTAACTGAGAAATTAGGAGATTGTCTTATTTTTATAGTTTATTTCTCATGATAGAAGTAATGACAAAAACATTAAGAGCAACATTGATAATCAGTTGATTCCATTGACATTCGTTGGAATAATCACAACTATTACTTTGCTGATATTATCTTATTTATTATTTCGTTACAAAAAGAAATTCACAGTTGGGCTTCTGAAAAATTTCTGAGAGCATGTAAAATGCAATCTCTCTGCAGAATTGGTTTATGTTGATCTTTTTTTTTGATCAAGTGTCTGTATCACAGTACGCTGGGAATTGGAAAAGCTGCTGAATTAGTATTCTCAGGATGGCGACTGCTATAGAGTGGTAGTCGCAATAAATAGTAAGAAAGAATTAAGTGTTAGTGTATTGGAATGATGGTGTTTTGAGCTGAATCAGCACTAACATTCAACTGGATGGTGTAATGCTGTAAGAAATATGATAATAATGGAATCATATCAGATAACCCAGCCTATTTTTGAAGATCCTTGACTATTACCTTACAACACGATAATCACAAAAAATCATCCATTTCATATTCATAGATAATTTATCAAACAAAGTCAAATCAGGACCATATTGCCCCATCGAGTTCATTGAATGCACAATATAGGATATCAGTCAGAGTATTGCTTTATTGACTAAGAGACTATCCATCAATATGTCTTCCAGTATGCTCTTATTTGGTTTTTAATCATATATAAAC
>JAKTTS010000236.1:0-23064 GCA_030560485.1 Ascoidea tarda (nom. inval.) | reverse complement strand
TGTTATTATTGTTATTATTGTTATTATTGTTATTATTGTTATTATTGTTATTATTGTTATTATTGTTATTATTGTTATTATTGTTATTATTGTTATTACTGTTATTGTTATTACTATTATTGTTGTTGTTATTGAAATTGTGATGTTTTTTAGCAAAATTGGAATCATTTCGCTGAAGATTTGCCAGTCGATTTTGAGCAGAAGGGAGATAGTTATTATATGGAACATTTGAAGAATAATTAAAATTACAATTATAGTTATTGAAAAATTGATTTGAATTATAAGAATTTTGCTTGTAGGTAGAAGGGAAATTGCTAAAGTCATTGTAATTGTTCTCGATTTCGATTTCATTATTGGATAGGACATTTTTCAGAAAGTGATTTCGAACTGAGTTGTTTTTTGAGGAGATATATTTTTGGTTTGTGATGTTGTAGTAAGCATCTTGGCTATTGTAATAGTTGAAGAAGTTATTTTTGTTGTAGTTATTATTTTTATAGAAATTCAAATCAGAAGAAGATATAATTCTATCAGATAAAGACAAATTGATGAGGGAATCATTGAATTTGGTATTATTTAGCAGATATATACAATTGGAAGCCAATTTTTTATCAAAAATTTGAACATCAGCATTGAGAATAGGAGAGTTTTTATTCAATGAAATGAAACCAATGAATGAGGAAGGAATAACATATGATAGTAATTTTTTAATGTCTTTCCAAGTGATGCCATTTGGTAAGTTCAGTATATTGATGGTTTGTGACTTGTTTGTGTTACTTTGATTATCAGAGACAGAATCAGTGTTATCATCATTATAAGTATCGTCGTTATCATTGTTGTTAATGTTATTATTATTATTATTATTATTTTTATTATCATTCTCATTTTCATCATTGTTTTTATCATCATTATCATTATCGTTTTTATCATCATTATCATTATCATTATCAGGAATCGAATTCAAAGAAAAGTCAGAAGTAGCATTTAATTTTATTTGATTAATTCCTGATTGGAGATTAATGTTTGAGAGAGACTTTGGACTTGAAGAGTCTGGAGCCATGTTGAGTTTGAATAGAAGAGGTTAAAAGTAAAATAAAATAAAATAAAATAAAAAGAATAATAATGGTGAATGGTGGTTTTAGCAGGCCAATTAGTTAATTGGGAATAGTAATAGGAATAGTAATAGTAATAGTAATAAGCAATTTCAGTAAAAGTATATTTCGGTGGTGATTGAGGTCGTAGTAATTGGATTATGTGTATATGTGTGTGTGTATATATATTTATTTAATTGACTTTGTTTTGAATTACTTCATAACTAAAATTGAAGAAAGAAATGGAGAAAAAAAAGTTTTAGTAGGTAGAAAATAACAGGAAATAGCAGATAAAAGTTCAAAGAATAAATAGTTAGACAGTAATTATGAAAATTAATGTTAAAAATACAAGTTGCTAGCTAAACAGCATCTTCATGAGAATAGAAAAGAAGAAAAAAAAGAGAAAGAAAGAGAGAAAGAGAAAGAAAGAGAGAAAGAGAAAGAAAAAAAAAAATTTTTCTGTTTTATTTAAAAGTAGAAAATAATAAAACTCAAAAGCAGGACCATAAAAAATTATAAAAAAAATAAGAAAAATAAAAGGAAAAATTAAAGATTAATTGATCAGAGACCTGTCTTTCAAAAATAATAAATTTTAAAACCAAAAGCACTACAAATAATAAAAATTTTCTCAGAAAATACGGTTTGAAGTTGCTGAGCATGTTATGACAATAATTAATGTCTTTTGGATTGCAAATTACAATTTTAGATTATATTTTAAACGAAAATAAAATAAATTACAGATGGTTTCTAACATAAAGCCAAATAAAATGGTTTTCAGCTTCCCTGAAGATCAGAATAGAAAGTTTTGCTGGGCTACAAAGAGGACGATGGGAAAGATGAGAAGAAAGTAAGTTGTGGAACTGGAAAGCAGACGAGTGTTTGTATGTGGGTCATACATATCACTCCCATTATTCCTATTACTCGAACCAACTTGAACTAGCAACGACTTCGATCTTTTGTAGATATAAGGGCTCAAAAGACAATAGGAGCAAGAACAGTGGGAACTGGAAGAAATGAACAGTGGTGTAGAGCAGTCTAAAAGGTGTAAACAGTCGAATAGGCGTTAGGATGCCAAACAGAGAGCCAGATTGTGACTGTGTTTTAAAGACAAAGGCAGCTAGCAGGTAGGTGACGAGATTCCTTTAACAATTGCACAACCAAACAAACAGGAACCTGAAAGCCTGAGAACAGAAGGTTGCAAAGCGAAATTCCCTGTGGGTGGGACCAAGGAGGTGAGAGGAGCTGAAGGAGGAATTGGAGGAAAGAGCAGGAGAAAAGATTGCGTCAAATTGAAGACGACTAGCAGAGCAGAGACGAGGAAGGTGTTGCAGTGATTTTTGGTGCAGCAAAACGAGAGCAAAACAAAACAACAGAACAAAACAGACGAAAGTGCTGCTGATGTTGGAGCTGCAAATGGGGAAAGATCTCCAAAGCACCAGGCCCACGGAGAGATAACGCTCAAACCATAATAAGGCCGCTGCTGGACGACGCGTCTGTGCGGCAAGACGGGTTTTGGCAATTTCTCTGCGGCTTCACGTGGTGTATCTGCAACACACATGCGTTGCAGCACACATGGACCAATCACAGTGCTGCCTAAGCAATCAGAACAATCTAGACCACCAAGGCTGTACAGACATGATCGTGCAAACACAGCTGTGCTTGGCACATCTGTCTTATTAGGACTGCAAAGGGTGTTTAGTTGAGGCTGCTTTTGGGTTTGGCTTTTGGGCTTGCAAACCCCAGATACCACACAGATTGCATGCAGATGGAAAAATACAAACCTAAAACAAACTGTAAACCGTTGAGCTGCAGCAAGTGCGGGACTCTGCATGCACACGCCGGGATTCTTCGGCTCCATGCTTACGACCCATTTGGTTGCCTTTATTCTTCAAGCCAATCGAGCTGCAAAACCACTTTCTCTGGCTTTCGTCTACCATAAACTGCTGCAGTCCTGCTGTGTTGTGGTCAAAATCTATTGCAATAGCAACTCAAAGCTTAAATCCCAAGAACTCAAGAAATTCGACAGCCTGTCCTGGGCCATGAGTCCTGTTTAAGTTTGAAATATCTACTACCAAATAATATTTAATTGCAACATATTACTTGTCTGTTGTCTGCTGCGTTTTGTAACCGGTCTTTTATTCGTATCAGCTACAGTACTTTATTTATTGCAAAATCTTTAACAATGATTACCCGTGTAGTATTTTAAAGGTTACCAAATTACCTGATTTTGTCTAGTTTTTAACTTTTTGTTGAGTATGCTGGAAAAAAATTTCAAAAAGAAAAAGCAAAAATTTCTCATAAATTAGAGATGAAAACAGACCGGGTTTCAGAAATAAACTATATATTATAAATAGAATTTCTTAATTGCAAAAGCTGTAAAGTTTGCAAATACCCAAAATTCCAAGTCTCTTATATTTCTCATGTTTCTTAAATTGAGTAAATATTTTATTGTTTTTTTAATGTTTCTATTATGAGATTAGTTAACTTTTAAAGATAATTTGAGTGATAATGTTCTTGCATGCTGAGTTTTATTTACTTTGAAACACAGCTCAGAACAAGATTTCAATTCTCTGAATGATAAACAATAACACTTTCCATATTTACTAGGCAGAATTTCATCAGCAAACGATTGCTAAAGCAAGCTGAATTCCGTTTGAGCTTCTTTGTGAATCAATTGTTATTGCCAAAAAGAAATTTAAGAGTAGACTTTTCACAAATCTTTTAGTGCTTTATGAATCATATCCATATTCAGAATTGCTAAAGTTTTTAAGGTTTGCAAAGTATTTACAGTTTTGAAGCTTAAAGTAATAGAGTTTCAAAATTCAACATTATAAAGGTTTTTATTGTATGAACATCAATCATGTTTGACACTTGCAGAAACTTAAATCACTCAGTAAAAGCATTCCCGATAGCAACTATTTTCCTAACCAGCAAATTATGCAAGCGTCCTCATATATCTGCAGTGTACAGTACGCACTACTGCTGGACATTATTTTTCCAACATTCACTATTCATCTTTCAACTGAACTATGAACTTTTTATGGAATTTAATCTGCGATCCCAAACACCAATTTGCTAATATATTTGTAATTGTTACTTGGTGCTTTCGCCTTTGTTCTTCACCAGCACTGATAATGTTCAATACAATAAACTCACTATTCACACTGTTTTTGTCGACTGTTCCAAGAACACATTTATTTCAATTTAATTCATTTTACTAGACATTTATTTTCAGCAACAATATATTTTCTTCTTTTATTATTATTATTATTATTATTATTGTTACTATTATTATTACTATTATAGAGCATTGTAAAATGAGTCTAAACTGCAATATTTCTGAAATTCTTTACTCACACATCCTTCATGTGTACTTTACTAAATCATCTTTAGGTCGCATTTAGGTTGTTTTAATTTTCTCTTGCCTTTTTCTCTCCAAAGCCTGTGAGAAAATATTCATTATTTATTATCTTACTTACTAAAACTTGTAAGAGTGAAAATTGAAAATTCAATGCACATCATTTCATTTGCAGATCCAAAAAAAGAGACCACCAACAAAGGCTGATCCACCTTCAGGTTCGACTAATAATAATTCAGTCCTCCAAAAGCCTGTGCCTCTTATCGGGATACAGGAATCAAGGGGTGTTGGTGCCCTCAAAGCTTAATCTTCACGGCCGGAGTGCATCTGCCATACACATCTGACCCAGGTATTGCTTTTCCCGGAATTCAAAAATCCTGCCATCTGACAACACTTTAGTGGCGCAAATATGTCTCTAATCACGAGACCAAGCACGTGTACTGTATTTTTCCATTTTGGATTGTTGTCACGTTTCTTGCAGGCCGTTTTGAAAAAAAAACTAATAACCATTTCTCTTCCACAGACCATACACGTCCATTCAGCCTTCTCGCTTATTGTCCTTTCACATTCAATCTCAAAATGTCAAGCTATGCTGGGAAAACCGTTGCTCAATTAAAAGAATTATTGAAGGAAAGAAACCTATCCATTATTGGGATTAAAAACGATCTAATTAAAAGACTTGAAGCAGATGATAAATCATCCCAGCAAGAAGCTGAAAACCAATATGAGGCCGTAGAGCCCTCAATTGAACCCAATAATGTCCAATCTAACAACAATCCAAAAGATTCAGTTGATAGCAATGAAGATACACAAAAAAATGATGAACAGGAACAAGAACAATCACAAGCTATACCAAACTCACACCCTGCAAATGACTCTACATTGACTGTTATAATGCCTAAAATATTTAAAATCAATAAAGCTCATGATTCCAGTGTTAATATCAAAAATGGCTCAACTGACTCAAGTGATAGCGAAACAAAAGAGAAAAAAACACTTACTCCCGATGAATTAAAAACCGCAGCTATTGAACTACTCCAAAAAAAAATCTCGAGAGCTAAAAAATTCGGGGATAAAGTTGGATTAGAAAATGCTGAAAAGGATTTAATAAGAATCCAAAAATTTGGTGTTCAACCTGGTACATCATTAGCAAGAGAATTGACTTCCACCAGTGAAGAATTGAGACCCAGAAAGAACTTTAAAAGGTTTTCAAGTAGTATTAATAAAAGCTATCATAACCGTAAAAGACACTCACATCCTAGAAGATTCAATAGCAATCCCAGCGATAACAGTAGAAGATTTAGAGAAACAAGATAATACTTTTTGATTGGAAAAGTCAATAAATAAATGAATAATTAAATAACAACTAGTAAAACATTTTCTTTAACTCAATCAAATTTATAAAATTTATAATTTTCAATTTAATCTTCTTGTTTAACTGGGGTTTCGCTACCTGTTTTTTTCCTTTTTTTTTTGTTTTCCTTTTATTTATTTTGTTTCTCTTTTTTTTGTGATTTTATTTCTTCGATCTTTTTTCTAAAAAATGTTATTATAGTTATAGTTATTATAGTATTATATTTATTATTATAGTTATTTCATTTTCATTTTAGTTTTCATTTTCATTTTCGGGTTTTTTTTATTTCTTTATACCCCAAGTATATTTGTAAAATTATTTGCTTGCCTAATTTCAATGATTGCCTTTACAATATTTTATTTAACTATTTTTCTTTATCAACCATATTATTTAACGATTTCTTGACTTCATTCCTCAATCTATTAGAATTGATTGTTGATTCATTTGCCAAATTATCTATCATCTTCGAAATCACAGATGATATCTGAGCATTATCTTCAAACTCATCAGAATTTTCAAATATGTCCTCTGGCGATATATCCTGTTCTTGACCAGAGGTTTCACCTTTGTTGTCCACATTGCTCTTCCCAGTAGAATCAGGCAATCTCATTATAGACCCTTCGATTAGTGCTGTTAGCTGGCCTCGATTCTTCAACAATAACGAGGGATCTTTGGAGATTTCATTTTCAACAAACTTTTTAACTAGCTGCATCAACTGCTGGTATTGGGGTGTTTCAACAAAGCTCTGCAAAATCTCTTTCTTTCTCTCATCAAAACCCCCACTTCGCTTGTACGTGAGAATCAACTTATTGATATCAATCGCCTTGCCACCAGCATTGGTGGTGTTTCCATTAAGTTCTGCCATAGCAAGTATCTGTAGCGTCAACAACTCCAGCAACTTCAAATACTCCAAAACCTCCAACTTTAACAGTTTCGGCTTCTCTCAAAATCGGCCCGAGCTGCACGTGTCGAGTCGATATAATCAGCTTCTGAAAGAAGGAGAATCACTAATCCACTCCAGATTAGTGTTTTACTCTGTTCAATGTTGTCTTGTTGATGGATCCTTCTGAGATAATGGCTGTCAGTGAGGTCCTAGCTACTATTACTCTGGGTTGCAATCTAGATACTGCGCAACACCTCGTTCCAAGAATCCACTGTTCCCACTTGTCGCTCGAACAGCAGCAGATTCAACTTTTGCAAAGCAGATTTAAGAAAGTAGACAACCCAAAGAAACAACAGGTCTTGGAAAAGTATTTGAATGAATTGATTGATGCTTTGGACTTTATTCTATCCAACAATCAAACCGAGTGTTTTAGAAATAATGACACTCCACCCTTGAATTATTCAATCAACAAACTTTATTCAAATGTTCAATTTTTGGTAAACAACAACTACTCCTCAAAGCTATATAGAATTTTGATTTTGAAAATCAAAAATCATTTTGAAAATTATTTTGACTCAACTTTAAAAGTCCAGTTTGATCATCTTATAGCTCAAATAAATTCAAATGATTATAAAAACCATATTCGCTTTCTAAATCTAAGCTCAACAAAGGAATACTCCAACAACTGGGTTCTCGATCTAGGTTATTATGATGATTTGATAATTTTGTTGACAGATTTCTTAAAATTGTTTACAGATTCTTACAATATGTGGATGAGTAAAATCGTTCTAATCCGATTAATTTTCATTTATTTGGATCGATCATTAATCCCTTTTGATGATTTTAAATTGTTGTCCAATTTTAATCTAAACAGCAAGAAAAAACTTAAAGAATTTGGGGTTTACATTGTTATGGCTTCATTTTTTGACAAAAGAAAAACAGATAAATTTGAAAATGCCACTCAAAGCAATAAAACCAACGATGATGTGGATCACATTGATGCTCCTAATGAAAGAAAAAATAAAACAGATCAACTTGAATATGAACCTGATTTCGACTTTGATTTTGATTTCAAGTCTGCCAACTCTTATTTATATCCAAAAAACTCCAACAAGTATGGTCTGTTGGTCTTTTTATATTTATTCTATTCTCTTAGAATTATTCGATTATTCATAATATCAAAATCGATTGCTTTGAATAGTAATACAACTAACCAATTCGACCCTGATAAATTCAATGATTCCAATAGTATAAAAAACCTAAACATTTTATACACTTTTATTTTGAAAGTCATGAAAATTTTGAAGGAAATAGATCTTTTTGACAATTCGGTGCTATTTGATAAAATCTTTCAGCTTGAAAATAAATTCTTTTATTCTGATTACAAAAAGACATTACTATCTTCAAATTCAAATGATGATTACTCTACCAATCCCTTCAATTCAAAATTTATTGAAAACTTCATCAACGTATTCAAGTTTGAATTATCTTTACTAGAAAACATTTATAACAGCAATTTCAATCGGGGTTCTTGGCAGAAAAATTCTGGCAAAAAAAAAGTTTCTGAAGTTAAACAATACCAATTCGAATGTTCAGTTTTATTTCCCGATAATAATAATTATAATAATAATGATAATGATAATGATAATAATAACGACAGTATAAATCACATAAACTCTGAAAGTTACTTTAAAAATTATGACAATCTCAAAGATATAAAAAGAAATCAAGAGAAAATTGTCAAAAACAAGACGATCATAGTGGATTCATTATTATTTCAAAACTTTGAAGAAACGTTGAATTTAATATTACCTCCAATTATTCGAAACTCAAACAAACACTCATTAAATCATTTGTATAAATTCACACTAAATAATACTAAAAAGATTCCAATATTAAGCAAGATTTATTCCAGGTTGATTGAAAATAATTTAAGCTCAAAAATACTCGATAATTTTGGTAATGCCAATTCAAATAATAATGTTATCACCAAAAGCTCCAATAATTTGGTTGATTTCTTATTCAAAGAAAAAGAAGTACTTGATCACATTATTAAATACAGTTTTAATAACAACGCTAACTTTGTTAACGATATTAATAACAAATTCTCTAATCTACTTAGTATTAAGAATAATTATCCAATTTTGTTAATCGTAAAGTATTGCAATGATTTTTTTCAGGATTTAATGGTTTCACTATCTTCCAATAATCGGATTTTGGACTATGAAGTGGCCCTAAATGGCTTGTTTGAAAAAATTATTTGGTTTTATCAAAGAATTGAAGACAAAACATATTTTGTCAGAATCTATAAAAATTATTTGTCCAAGAGATTAATCAATTATTATTCGGAAAATGTTGAGCTGAGCAGAATCAAAGTTGAAAAAAGTGTTGAGGCCGAGAAAATGTTTTTAAAGCTTTTTATCAATTATGACAAAGAAGAAGCATCGATCAGATTCAACAAATTTATGGATATGTTTCGAGATTTGAATCTTTCAAAAACATATAAAACCAAGTTTCATGATCATTTGAAAAACTTCCCCACTGTATTAGAATTTTCTCCTTTGATCTTAACTACGAAATGCTGGCCAGATCCTCCATCATTTGTGGGAAATATCACATTACCCAGTCCACTCAATAATATTCTTAGTGAGTTTAACAGGTTTTATGCTGAAGGGACTAACTTGAGACGGCTAAACTGGTCTTTTTTTTACAACACAATTATTTTAGATGTGAATTTTCTGACAGGGTTGAAGACATTGAATATCAATATCATAACTGCGTCTATTATTCTTTTGTTTGAAAATGAATCAAAGATGACATATCTGCAAATTTTGGAAAAGTTGGAGGTTGATATAACCCGTAACGATGGAGAAAGCAAAGGAGAAACAGAAAGCATCAAAACCACAGAAATTTATTCTCATTCCACGAAAGTGATTGATTCAATTAAGTGCTCGTTGTATTCATTAACTGCATCTAGAAATCCAATATTACTAAAAAACAAAAAAAGTCCAGTGTTTCTCAATGATGATATTTTTCGATTTAACGACAATTATCAGAACAGTAGTGAAATCGTCAAGGTTCCTGTAATTTCACTAAAGAATTACAATCGGAAGGTTGAAGTATATCGGTCTTCAATGTTAAATAAGAAACAAAGGAAAAGAACTGTAACTGGTTCTGTTGTGAGAGATGATGATCAATCACCAACAAGTACCAAAGTGCTGAAAAATAGTCAAGAAAGTGTAGAGGACAATTTAGCTGAAAACGTGGATGAATATCTTGATGGCAGTGATTTTATTTCAAAAAGACTGTATGTTGACTTAGAGGAAAACACACAAAATGACAGATCATTAGAAATAGAAAGTATTATCATCAAAAATTTAAACGGATCAAGTTCTATTACTCATTCTAACTTGATCATGGGTGTTATTAGCCTGATTAGGGATAACGGAAGAGAGGAGCCAGCAATCAAGGACATTAAATCAGGAATTGACTCGTTGTTAAGCAAGGGATATATTAAGCGTGAGAGAGGTGATCTGTATATTTATAATCCGTGAAAGTAGGTAATGATGAATTGGCTGTGTGGTTATACTATGCAATATTTTTGAGGAAGAAATCAGTGTATATAGACTATTTATAGGCCATTGTCTATTAAACAAATGGTTGTGCTACTGTTGACCTTTCTAAAAAATGATTTAAAAAATAGAAATAGCTTTCAAAAGGCTCTTTTTTTGTTGTTTCTTCTTTGATTGGAGTGACCAAAAAACTGAGCAAAAGGCCCACTTCTTCCAGATGATTTTTGCTGCCATGATTGCTGAAAGAAGTTTTTGTTTGTATTTCCACCAAAGTTAAAGTGGAAATTTTTGGCTCTACCATTACCACCAGTACCAAAAGGATTAAACCCTCCCTTTTGAAAATTATGACTATTTTGTCCACTGTTAGATGCAGGCCTACCATGAGGATCATTTGGGTCGTCACCATTGTCATATCTCTCCTTCAACTCTTTGTTTGATAAAACCTCATACGCCCTATTGATTTCACTCATTTTTGCTTCGATTTCTTCTTTGGACTTGCTATTTCCCTGATATTTGTCTGGATGAAACTTTTTGGTCAAAGCCCTATAAGCCTTTTTAATTTCAGCCTGGTCAGCATTTTTAGGCACCCCGAGGATTTTATAGTAATTATTTCTTGAGGACTGTGGACGAACTTGCTGTTGCCTTTGCTGACGCTGGTTTCGATGATTCCAGTTTTGTTGATTCTGGTCTTCAATTAGAGATTCAAACTTTTGGTAATATTTCTGAAAAAGTTTGTTTTTGGTAAGTTTGTCTTTATTGATGTTATTTTTTAGATAGAAATCGAATATTTTTTTCAATTGATCTATATTTTTGGACTTAAGTAGAGATTCAAGTTTTGGGATGACAGCGGGAAAAAATTGAGGAATGTAGTTATTATTTTTAGTTTCTTCTTGTGTTTTATTTGAGTTTAGTAGTTCGAACTTGATAATATTGTTGACATAAAATTTTAAATCCTTTGAATTAAATTTTGGGTGAGATGGATTTGAATTTAACATTGAAATAAGGATGATTTTGTTCAATTCAAGAGAAAAATTATTTATTGTCATCAAAATATTATCCGATAATAGATCTGGATTTATTGAAAAATAATCAGGATTATTGCCATAATTTAAAAGATAATTATTAAAAAGATTAGACATGTAATTTAATAACTGAAAATTATTTGAAATGTTTTTATCTTTAAAGTACCTTTTCATATCAAGATTTGAAAGTAGAAAGGGATGGTCAGGGGATAATAGATTATCAAGCATTTCAGTATAGTGTGATTCATCCAAGACATTGGGTTTCTCATGTTCACTATAATTGTAATTAGCATCACCATTTTTATCGACAATAAAATAATAGTCGTTGTAAGACTTAATGCTATTGAAAAGAGCAAAAAACTTTATATTTCGTGAAAAAAATTTCACATAAAGCTTTAAAATAGAATTATCAAAATCATAATGAATTCCTCTTTTAGTAAAGAGCTGAGATATTCTGTCATTACTGAATTGGAAGAGGTATAGGTTTGATAGAATTAGATAGTTGGTTGAATCTAGGGGCAAAAGTTTTGATAAAGATAAAAAGGAGGATAACAAATTCTGAGTTAGCAGATATTTTGAAAATGGAAACAGTGACAATTTGAAATAGCCAAATAAATATTTTAAGTCATTTTTGATCAGTAGCAAGTATAATTGAGGATTTGAATTGGAGATTGCAAGCGCAGAAGATAGGTAATCTGAAGTTAAATTGTAATCTGCAGCTGAAAAAGAACTTGAATTTAAGTTGGAATTTAAAATTTGGTTAATATTTGATATCAACAGTTTGACTTCATTGAAATCAGTTAAAATTTTATCGAGTTTATCCTTTGGTAAATACTGAATCGAAGAATCACTTAATAAAGCGAAAATGGCATCGTAGTTACCAACTTGAAGATATAAGGATAACAACTGAATAGTGACGAAAGTTCTGGAATTCTTGTGTTCGTTTTCCTTAGCACTATTGAGATTGTAATGCAGGTTATAGATATTCAAAAAGTTACTCAAATCGACTATAGCTTGATTTAAATTCTTCAAAGAAACGTTGAGAATAGCCTTCTTATAAAGAGTTCTTAAAGAGAGATCAATCACCTGGTCAATTGATAGATGAAAAGTAGAGTCTGAACGAGAGGCAGCCTTCGAGTTCAGCAGTTGTAGCTCAGATAGCAAAAGGTTATAGCGATCATCTAAATTTGTTTCTGGATTATGAGAGGATAGTTGGTCAAGATATTGAAGCTGATGTGTAAAATAGTTGAAATCTAAAACCGAGTGGGAGGAAGATGTTGACAAGACCAGAAGTTGAAAGGCTGAAAGACAAAAAAAAATCAGAAGCCAGAGCTGAAAATTATTGGAATATTTCATTGCCAGTGTAAGACCATCAACAACACTAGCTAGCAAAAAGTGTTGAAAATGGATTATATGCTTTGGTTGAGATGCAGGTTTTGAGCTCACCTGTGATTGAGGGCTGAGACCCAAAGGAGAAGGTTGGTGCAGACGATGCACTTTGCGAAGCATTGTTTTTGGGCGGGCAGTGCCCCCTTTGGCCACTACCCATTTTAAACATTATTTGTTTTAAACAGGGCGTGGCTGGTGAAAAAAACGTTTTGGAAAAAGACAGACCTCTTGGGGCTGTACCGCAGACCCCTCTAGTAATCGAGACTCGGATTTCCCGGAACTATTCACATCGGCTCTTCCTCAAGGCTGATCAAAAAGGGTGATGAAGGTGAAGGTACAATTTATTCTGCCGCTGATTTAATCCACCAGTGTATATTGCTTTTTCTCACCTTTTTCAGGCCTATACAGTGCTCAAAGACACTTCAGGTGATATTGTGTCGTTTTTGATATCAAATTAATGCTTCTCAATGACTGAAATCATTCCTCCCACTCCAGTATCCAAGATAAACAAAGATGAGGGGCCTGCTAATAGGAGAATCTCTCTAACAGACCCACCACCACAACCTTCAGTTGATTTAGCTGATGAAGCTATCTCTTCGGTCTTAAAATCAGATTACTCTCTAGATGCTTTGTCTAAAAGATTGAAGCAATCCATTGAGACCTGCGAAGAATTTGCAAGGTATTTGAGCAGAAAGGCCAACTCTAAGTCAGACAATTACACCCATCTAAAAAAGCTATCTAGGTCAACTAATGAAACAATAAAGAAAAACACATCCAATAAGTTGATCAAAGATGATTCTTTTGTCAAGCAGTTTTCGGCCATCTTATCTATCGAGGAGAAGTTACTTGGATTTGGCAATTCCTATGTGCAGTCTGTGATTAGAATTTCAGATGATTTGAATTATTTGAAAGAATTAATAAAAGAGCGAAGGAAATCAATCAAAGATGAAGCTCGGAAACGTGAACAGGAATGCCTTGAAACTATTCAATTAGCTGAGAAAGCGAAAATAAAGTACAATAGCTTGTGTAAAAGCCTTGAAAAGGTCAGAACTACAAGCCCAAACAGAACAAAATTCACTATCAAAGGTGCAAAGACAACACTTCAACAAGAGGAAGAACTATCTTTCAAAATTTCAACTGCAGAAAGTGACTACAGATCCAAGTCTGAAGCATCGCAGTCAATTAAAAAGAAGTTAGTGGATCTTTACCGTCCAAATTATTCAGCCCAACTTAGAGACTTGATTTTAGAAATTGATATTTCATTATCCTTGAAATTGCAAGAATATACCAACTTTGAAGAATCTTTACTAATGCATCTTGCAGTCACTATTTCTCCGGCTTCAATTGACTCTAAAAAGCCTTCTATTAAAAACATTGCATCTTCAGTCAATGTAGAAAAGGACTTATATGACTATCTAATGCGCTTTCATAGAAAAACCCCAAAAAAAGAATATATTCCAATTCAGTACAAACTACATCCTTCATTTCAAAACTCACAAGCCAACTATAACGCAAATCTTAATTCCAGCATCAACTCAGGTTTCAAATCAAACACAAATGCAAACCAAAATAATGGGCTTACTACTTCTACATATAACTTGGGGGACTTGATCAATAATAATGCGTCTACTAATAATAACGTCGATTTCGATTCAAGTATCTTGTCCACCAACAACGACACTTTTTCTATCCAAGAAAAAAATTCGGTTACTAATCAAAACAACGTTGATGCTAGTGCTTTAAAGCACGATCCACTTATTCATAGCAATGGCATTGATTCTTTTAACGCCAATAATAGCAATACTAATAACAACGCCGATTTCAGATTTTCAGTCATGTCCAATGTTCAACCTTTGACTGCCAATAAAACATCTGAAGGTAACACTTATGGCGGAATTACTTCATCAGGCCTTAACTTTTCTACAACTGGGGGAAATAACTTTGGAACCGGTAGTAACGAAGGACCAACATCAACATCGACCTCCACAATAACGCCAGATTTCACCCAGTCTGTAACGTCAACATCTTCTTATATTCCCACCAGAACGAATCGAGGATTTTCTAGTCTTGGATTAAGTGTTGCGCCTTTACCAGGTATTATCATACCACCAGTCAATGTGAAAACATTTGGAAATGATATTGACACATTAATAAGGTACCAAGGGGAAGAAAACTTTGTACCTTATATTGTGAAATATTGTATTACTTTAATTGATCTATATGGGCTAGACACTGAAGGCATTTATAGAACTAGTGGGAACCAACTCAAGCTTCAAGAGTTAAAGGAATCGATTGACTCAAATCCTAATAACGTTATTCAAATAATTCCTACAGATAATTCTGCTTCTGATGGCGAGATATACTTGATTGCAAGCTTGTTGAAAGCATATTTTATTTCATTGCCTGAACCATTGTTAAGTAATGAACTATATCCCGAGTTTATTGCTGCAGCAAGGTTACCACCTGAATCGAGAGTTAAAAAGCTTCATCAAACTGTTTATGCTTTACCTGACGGGCCATATTGGACTTTGAGATCCTTACTATTTCATTTCAGAAGAGTTTCCCAAAGGCAAGATACAAATCGTATGTCTGCCAGTAATATTGGGATCATTTGGGGCCCCACGCTTTTATCCTTTGCAATTACAAATCCAGATGAAAAAAGTTATCAAAGTAAAGTGATTGAATATTTAATGCTAGCAGCAGATGAAATATTCGAGGCGGAATGACACTGTTCAGATAGGGTTATTATTTAGGTTTTTGTGTGTTTTGCTTTTTTGTTAATCTATTATCGTTTTTTTTTAAGTTATCTTTTATCCTTTTTATCTAAGTTATACTTTCTTTTTCATCCAATATTTTTATTATTTTTGTTTTTGTCTTAGTTTCCGTTTTTCATGGTTTTCATTTTTAATTGTTTTCGCGGGTAAGCCACAAATTTTCTACAATAATTTTTATTAATCTTTTTAACTAGATTTCGAATTTTTATTTTCCAATTCGACGCTAGTTGGTTTGGTTTTGCCCTGAAGAAATTTCATTAAATATGAGATAGTTCAACTACCCCATCTAAAGTAACATTGTTTCACCTTTGGCAGAGAAAGACTAAGAAAGAAGGTTTTTTTCTTGTTAAAGGGTGCAATTCAACTAAAGTTGGAATGATTCTCGACAAGTCAAAGGCAGATTTACGACGAAATCTGGGGAAGGATTTTCTTTAGGATTGTTCCGTGAAAAATTTTCAAGGTCATGAAGTTTTGTAACTTCGGAATGATGACTTTGAAGAATTTTTATCGCAATATTCGCTAAAGAAAGGGTGAGTACAGAAAAGATAGCAGAACTATAGCTACTTGACAATTTTGGCCTTGAAATTATTTCAAATAATTTGGAAACAATAAATTCCAAAACTGTAGATTAAAATAAGCTGTGCACTAATAAAAAGGATAATGTATTATTTTGAATTCACTTTCAGTAAAAACACAGATAGAAAGTAAAAATCCTGGAAATAAAAAGTACAAATGATTTAGAAGAGTGTATGAAGAAGTATGGGGATTAAAAAAATGGTTCATTCAAGAAATAAACATGATATAAAACCAAAAAGGTCAAGTAGGTGACAAGGCTGCCTAGAGGTAAAAAAATAATAGTGAAAACGAAAAATAAACAAAAGAAGGCAACAGAACAAAAATAAACAACAAAAAAACATTAAGTAATTGTAGGGGTACTTGTTAACTACCAGCATTGATACCCACCGTCAACAACGAGATTTTCCCCAGTTGTATAGCTGGAAGCGTCATGATTAGCAAGATATAAGATGGAACCAACAAATTCTTTTGGATCAGCCATTCTATTCATTGGAATTCTTGACTCCCAAGCGTTTTTAATTTCAATATTCTCTCCAATTACCTTCTTGGTTAATGGAGTTAAGATATATCCAGGGCTAAGACAATTTACTCTGATATTATATTTTGCCCATTCAGTGGCTAATGACTTAACAGCATGAATCACACCTGCTTTAGAAGCGTTGTACGCCACTTGGTTTTGGGGATAATTAACAATAACTCCAGACATGGAGCCTATAAGAATAAAAGAACCAGGTTTAGAAGCTTTAACCAACAATTTGGCCATAACTTGAGGGAAATAGAGCGAGCCTAGTAAATTAACCTCGATTAAACTCTTCATTTTATCAGGAGGATATTCAAGTGCTTCAAAATTATTACAAAAACCAGCAGTGTGAATAAGCAAATCTGGAATACTTTGGTGAAATTCAGATATTTCATTTAAAACTTGGGTGATTTGATCGTAGTTGGTAACGTCGCATTCCCAAGAAGAAATCTTCTTGACCCCATTGGTAGTAACTTCAACATTATTATATGTTGCCCAGTTAGCCAATTCAATACCAGCTTTATCAACAATTGCTTGGTCAATATCAACCAAAGCGACGGAGGCACCTTGAGCTAAAAGAGCTTTATTCAAAACCGCAGCCATCCCTCCAGAACCACCAGTAACAACAGCGACACGACCATCTAACCTAAAAGAAGGAACAATTTCAGAAATTGATGGCATTTCAACAGTCATTTTAAGTAGATGAAAAAAAAAATAAAAATAGAGTGGAAAGAAGTTCAGTAGAAGGTTCACTAGAAAAGATATTTTATTCAATAATGAAAAACGGAAGAGAACGAGAAATGTGATCTTATATATAGATTATAATTTAAAGCAAATAGACTAATTAAAGATTTCAGCAGTTAAGAAAAGAAACTAGTGCAAGTCGTTTCTTTTTATATCCCCATTCCTGGCCATCACCTCAACACAAGTATGGAGAAATGCCAGTTCCTGATGCAGAATATTAAGATTTCGAAACCTGACTTCGAGCATTTCCTCCGGAAGCGGATGCACCTTCTCAACAAATCTGATGCCGTAAAGTTCGTAATGCCATGACAAAAATATCCAAGTTCTTCAATGCTTCAAAGCGAGTGATTCGCAATTTGATGGAGATGGTTCATAAAAGATAAAACTGATGCTAACTAAATAGATAATGTTTAATGAGTACCCGATACGTTGTAATAAAGGTAATAGTGTCAACAAAAAGTTTGGGCTGAAGGCTCTGCATATATAGGATGTAGAAAACAAAGCAAGGTGCTACTGCTGAAGCGTGATAAATAGACACGCATATTGGGACGCCCGGTATGTGTGTTTGTCATGTAATATTTGAAGACACGTTACCTAGTACTATGCATCATATATATTTGTTGGAAATTTGTTGGAGAAAATTCATAATAAAAATAAACAACTAAAATTGATTAAATAACAGTATCGTAGTAACAATTTATTGATATTAATAATAAAATTAAAAACAAGTAAAAAAACTCCCGGAATTTTAAAGCGTGACTTATTGACACCCACGTGACAAGCATTTTATGTGTAATTGTGCTGAAGAATGTTCATAGTTGATACAATGATTAACAAGTAATATATTAATAATAGACTTGTATTTAATACGTTGAACAAAAATTAAAAATATGTACTAAAGATAGGATCAGGAAACACTGAATATAACGGTCTGCTAAAAATTGTTTGTATCAAATAAATTAGTTAACAAGCGAATAACTAATATTGCAATTATAGCTAATACGTCAAAAACAACGTAAAAATTTGAACTAAAAAATTAGACCAAAGACGACATATAAATATTCAGTACATTAAAGTACAAAATGTTTCATTTACTAACAAAACTACAATCATGCTGTAATGCGTATAAAAATTGATAAAAAGTAAATTATTATCAAACACGCTGAAACACTCTACTGCAGATGCTTAATTTTGACAATACCTAAATTGGTTGTCTTAAAATCCTTGACGTATATATTAAGCGTTTTTCCATCAATTCTTGGTATATTTTAAACGGTTTTTAAAAACTTAGGCACAATTGCACAATTATTACAATTTCAATTAAATACTGTATAATTTTTGAAAATTCATCATCAGGTTAAAACCCAAATTGCTAAATTATTTGGCATGATTCTTATCACTTGCGTCATGCTGCCCTTTTTATTATCGGCGGTTGTAGTTTTGATTTCAAAATCGGTCACCATGATTCATCATGTCAAAAAAATATACAATCCGGTGTTGTTTTCGATAATGATGATAACATGAAGATTGTTACAATTAAGCCGGATTTTCTTGTTTTTAGTTAATTACTAAGTGGTTGTTTTTATTTAAGATATGAAGTAAATTTCACAACAGGAATTATATTGCTGTCGTATTAATACAACTTAAAAATTTTATTTTAATAATGAGGTTAAAACAATGAATTTTTTAAATAAGGTGTTGATTTTTTGTCAATGGAAAACCAGATCTGTTTCAAAAAAAATTGCTTCAAATTTTTCGACGGGTTTTAACTGAATTTGATAAAATTAAAGTCAGAAATAAAACTCTTGCAATTTTTATTGCCGTTTCAATCTGTGAAAACTTTTATGAAACCAATTCTTTTATTCAATTTGCAGACAAATGCATAATTACATTGTCTAATTGTAAAGTCTTAATCAATGATTTTGGCAATAATGTGTTTGGTGCTTGAAAATTGTTATTTGTGATGATTGTTTTTGGTGCTACCAGTTTAACAGCTGATGGTGACCACAACCAAATGAAATAAAAATTTTTTTTTTGACATTCTTCAGATCTCGTCATATTTGTGATTTATGTTTTAAGTGAATGGCTTCTAGGCTATTGACTGATAGATTGTCTAACAATGTAACTACTACTGCCTTAGTTTCACTGTCTAACAATGTCAATCAAACATTTCAGTTTGATTTTTTAAAAATTTACTTAAATTTTAATGTTTTTCATTATATCTGTATTACCAACTATTTGGTTTTTAGCTCTAAGCTAATTGTCAGCAAATTAATTAGGTTTAAAATTTTTAAAGATGAAGCTAAAAGTATTGGTACTGTTTAATTTCTCAATCAGTTAAAACCTCAAAAAGTTTCATTTGCCTCAAATAGAACAAATTTAAGTTTTATATCTGTTTCTTTTAGTAACGGTGCTAAATTTAAATTTGTTTACCATGAAAAATATGTCGTTGAGATTTTGGTTCGTCAAGAAGTTTTGAATGAGTTTTATGAATGTTGCTTAAAATTGAAATTTCTGAAATTTTTAATGTGGGTTTTTTGATATGCTTGATAATTCTGGTCGACCACCCAAAATTCAAGTTTCAAAACTTTATGATGTTAAAATAGATTGTTCGTGAACTTGTGATTCATGTCAAAGAGTAAATGAAACAAAAATTTTTATTAAAACTTTGATTTTATGTTGCAATCAGATATAACAATTTGTTTTTGCTAATCTTGTTGGGTTTTTATTTTTGATTGCAGTTGAAAACAGCGTATATTTTTTTATTTCTGTTATTGATTAATTTTTTTATATTTTGGTGAATCCTTTGGATGATTCGTTCCTATGTTAGGAAAAAACCATTGTATAAATTAACCACTTTTTAAATCCATTGGGTAAAGAAGTAATGACGGGAAAATAAAACAATGAGTTCTACACTAAAATGTTTTGTTAGTGTTGTGATGATAATAATATCCGAAAAAAAAAGGCTACTCATTTAGTCTCAACAAACTGGATTTGCTGAGCACTAGCAAAAAATTATTATTTCAAAAGCAACAGCCTTTTTGGTAAAAAGAAATGATTCTGATGTTTCATGAAATGAAGCTGCTAAACGTGGGGTTTAATTTGCTTAATTTGATTACAGAAAATACTTACTGTCGGTATATTTACCATAAGAAATTGTTATTGAGACTTAAGTCAATGGCAATCATTTTCGAGTATTTTGATGTGCTATTTATGCAATAGCCCCACTGGTTTTGCGTTGAAGAAAACTAGCTGATACACTTGTGATATCTTGTTTTGCTGTTCACGATAAACAACAAAAAACATATACAGTCTATTATTTCAACAATGTCACAGTAATGGTACCTTTTTAATGTCGTTTTACTAAAACAAATTGTCTATTCAAAACAAATTGGTATACATCTGCCGGTGTTAAAAATTTTTCTGCCGTTAAAATAATCCCAATTTTTTATTGAAGTATAAAATGAAAATTCATTTTGTTCGATAATATTAATACAATTAGTTTCATTAAGAAAACACATGATTCTTTTGAATAATCATTTATTTTTTTATGCTCAAACCGAAACAATAAAAATGCCGAAATTGTGAATGAGTGTATTAATTTTGATACAGAATATACATCTAATACCAATGAAACTAACAAAATTCAAAAGGGCTATTGAAAAGTTTGCATTTTGATTCATGAAAAAAAAGTTTATTCTATCACTGATGAAATACAAATAATTGATTATTGACTATTAAAAAAAGCAACAATAAAAACCCTTATAATGAATATTACAATTTTGACATCATTGCTAAATAGTTTACCAATTAGGCAAAAAAAAAAAATAAATTTCGTCCTCTTATGTTTTGCTTGTTGACTGCATTACCGCTGCTACCACTAAAAATCAAAATAGTGTTTGCCTAAAATAAAAACGCTGTTTGTCTCAAAAAGTCAACAAATATTAAAAAAACCGACTCCTTTCTGGCAGTGCATTTTTTTTTTAATGAAACGCTAAAGTTTGTTTTTGGGTTATTATTGTGAAATATTATTTCATAGTTAATATGAAAAACTTATAATAGTGGGTCAAAACCAAAAGTTGTTAAAATTATTGACGATAGAAAACCATTTACTCTAGTTATTAGATTTCAAATGTTCAAAATGCTTTTTGCTGTTTAAGCTTTGGAAGCGGACATTGTGCATTAAACTGATATCAATACTAGATTCAGTTTTGGCGATATTGACAAAATGGTCAGTATTAATCAATCACCACATATAACCGATGCCGCAAATTTATGAAAATTTTGGAAGTGAATAAATCAATTTTAGAGTCCAAACAATCCGTTTTCTGCTTTTACAACAAAATAAAGAATGATTAATTGTTTGTTGAATTTAAAAAGACCATGCCAAAATCTAAAGTGTTATATGTCAACTCTCGTAAGTCCGACTAATTTTAGGTTTGTATGCAGTGGATATCAATATTGCTGGATTGTTAAAAATACATAAGTATTTTTGGCAAACCGGATTTGGAATTTTAATTTATAAAGAAATATTAAAATTCATCTATGAGAAAATTTCTTGAACTTGATTTTTTCCAATTTAAAGTGGAAATTTTTGTTTCACTATCCAAATGTGTCAGGCAAATCATGTTCAATTGCAAATTTCATGCATCTGATAGATACTTTAATTTGATGATAATTAATTTTTGTGAACTGTTGGGTTTTACAAATTCAGATTAACTATTTTAAAACAATGCATTTTTTTATTTGATTATTAATATTTTTGTTTGTTTCCTAAACATTGCTCACGTTACGATTTTGCATTTTTTTTGGATGATCCAGTCATTATTTTCAAAGGCCTGCTGACTGTTCTTTAATCTTTGTCAAAAATTCTTGCGTAGTTAAAAGCAAATTACATGTCTTTATTTAATTAGAAATTTGCCACTGTCCATTTTGTTAATTTTAACTAAATTAATTGGGAAGGTGGTTTTGTTGAAAAATAATTGGTTGGCGTCAATATCACTATTATTGCTGATTTGCTGGTCTCATTAAACTCTAAAAACCAAGATGTAGGTATTATTACTAAATTGCAAAGCAAAGTACATTGCTCTCATTAAATCAACTTAAAAAAAAATTTTGATTATTCTGGTGTAACATCAGATTGGAGGTTTAGCGGTTAAGCCAATTAGTTTTTTGAATAACAGTTTTGCCGTGAATTTAGCAAAATTGTTTACAAATTATAAAAATTCAAAATTCATTTTATTCCTGTATCAGTTTATTAGAAAAAATGTTGCTGTCGCTTTTGAATTTGCAGAAGTTAATACTGCTGCGATCTTAGCCGACATGTTGACAAAATCTCTATTTACTTTTATTGTCACAAAATCGCTAAAATTGTTTCAAATGTAAGTAGTACATAAAACAAATGTGTTTCTTCAATTTTTTTGTCAAACAGTATTTTGAGAAAATTTTTTGTTTCCATTATTTATTTTTGATTTTACTATTTTCATGTCATTGGTTTATAACTAGTTATTTTTTTTTACATTTTTTTCTAATAATGTAAGTTTTTTTTCCAGGCTGAGGATTAACATGATTATTTGTGACTCTCGCGCCTGACGAGCAAGTCGGATATATTATGCTGAATGATGCATACGGTAAACGGTTACAGAAAAGTGTTGAAACGTGAACTATTATCTCGTACGTTGACACGCACTACTCCACATGCGTGCTCACTGCGGTCAAAGTACACGTTTTTGTAATGTACGATGAATATTTTTATTGCCTCTCTTCCCAATTTTCAGTTTATAT
>JAKTTS010000235.1:0-23095 GCA_030560485.1 Ascoidea tarda (nom. inval.) | reverse complement strand
TATTATTATTATTATTATTATTATTATTATTGTTATTGTTATTGTTATTGTTATTAATATTATTGATATTGTTAATATTATTAATATTAATATTAATATGATTACTTCTATGAATATTGTTACTGTAAACATCAGAAGAAGGAAAATCAAATGATGTGTAATGCCTTTTTAATGGCAACGAATCAGTTGAAACTGATCTTAGATCATCCATAAGTTTATTTGACATGATCAAGGTTTGCATTTATTTTGGAATTAGATGATTGTTATAATTAATATGATTGCTATTATATTATAAATGACACTAATCTTAGTTATCTGGATCTAGATTTCTATTACGATCCTGGTCCTGGTTGTGATCTTGCTTATGATCTTGCTTATGTTTATGTTTATGTTTCTGATCTCTGGTAGCACGAAATAGTTTATAAGAAACGGATGAAACTATACCCTATGTATTTTATGCAAATTGTTCCACGATTTTATTATTAAAGAAGAATATCACTGATAATAAAATAACTGGAGCATAGTTGGAATTAACAATAAAGGGGATAGTCACTCTTTAAAATTAATATTTCTTTAGGAATACCAAGCATGAAACTGCCCAATTTATCTAGTTATATAGGATCAAATATACGAATAAATGGAGGAATATCTGCTCCAGTATACTTGAAATGATTCCTGTTTAAAGTAATTTTAAATTTAAATTTGCTCATTTCTCGTTTTTTACTCTGCAAATTCTCTGCGAAAAAATGAAAATCTCCATCGCTGTTCTTTGCGGCTTCCGAGCTCTTCCGAATCGATCACGCTTCCGGTTATACGTCATACTAATCACATGCTATTTGATCACGCGACATACTATCTGAAAGCGCACTTCCGGGCCTACAGAGGGTCTTGGTTATCAGGCCTTGATCGTAAAGGCGTTGGGGAGAATTGAATGCCGTCTTAGTTGTATTGAAAATAGTATTATAAATTCTGGTGGGACATCTTCAGTACACTATCTAGTCGGTGAGATCTTCCCATCCTGAGGGTCTCTTCAACTTGTTGACAGTAAAGTACTTGCCGACGCAACTGTAGCCCTTCCATGTGAAGTCGTTTTTGGGATTGCACAAACACCTGTTTTGATCCCTGATGTCTTTGTCTGCTGGACAGTTATGGAATGGAACATGGTAGTAACCCAAGTCACCAAAGAAGTGAATCTTGTCTCTGGGCAAGAACAATGCTGCAGCAATTGAATGGACTGGTGCGTCACCCCATCTTTCATAAAAGAATCCACCGGCTTTGTCTAAGTGTTCGAAATATTTCAAATATGCATCGCTTCTCCAGAAATTCAATGAACCAACTTCAAAATTAGACCAGAAATGACAGCCATTATACGTGTTGCCATTATCGTCCGAGATAAAATCTAACATATTATTTTCTGGTAAATATTCAGGATGCTCTTTTGTGAACTCTTTTGTTGTCTCCCACAATGTTGGAATAGTTTCTTTATATTCTGGCAATGAGATTGTAAAACCATAGACTTTATTATTATCTCTCATAAATTTGAATATATCGTAATTGATATCACAAAATATTTTGATACTGGGTTCCACTCTCCAATACCATTCATAATCTTCCATTAGTTTATGTCTGAAGAAGAACCCAGATTCATATCTACACATATGTCTGTATGAAATTGAATCCCCGTAAATAATTTCTTTCTCTTTCATTTCTTGTCTAACTTTTGCAGCCTTTTCGGTATCTATCCAACTTGGGAATCCCCATTGATCCTTTTCAATAAATCCATATTTTGTTGTACCAGAACATAATGATGTAGTCACTCTTTTAAAGTCTTCAGAAAATTCATCATCATTAAGGAAAACCCAATCGTAATGAAATTTGTTATTAAATCTATCTTCAACGGCTCTGATTGATTCAGCTAAACTCCATAAATCAGAATTTCTGGCCAATGTTACAAAAGTAGCCTTTATTCTCTCACCTTCATCAACGTTTAAGGTAGGAGCTTTGATTTTTTGGTATCCATCTGGGTCGGTGAAAATTTTTTGTGGATCATTGGCATTGGAACTTGTACTTTGAATATTACTACTATCTTTATTATTTATCAAGCCAACGTTATTGTCATTATTCTCAACCACTTCAGCTGACGCTGATCCAGTTCCAGCAGCCGATGATTGGCTATTGTTTTCCTTTTCAAGTGGTAATCTGGAAATATATGCTGTACCTGATCCCTTCGAGAGTATAAATCCACAAAGGATTAAGCAAAATGCAAAGACAGCAAATCTAACCAATCTTGCTGAATTCATTGTTTGTTTTAGAACAATATAGTATAATATAATATAGAAACCTTAAATAGCCACTATATTACAGTATAAATGTATAAAATTCAATCAGAATTGACACAGAAAATATAAAATTTAATTCCTAGCCTTGTTGATATAAAAAACACTTAACAATAAAATCGAATTGAACAGATGTTGCGATATTTCACTTTTGTTTCCGCTAAACAAACCAACAGATCACATGAAATATATCGCCAGCGATACTTCCGACCTGAAACTGCTTTTGATCAACAAAAGGCGAATGCTTGCGTGCTCTGATATACGCTGTCAGACTTAGCTTTCACGTGCACAGTGTCTGGAAATACCTTTTTTGGATTGACGACCCTCGGTGACAATCCCGGTCTGATCGGACCTATCTCATTTTGGCTTTATTTGGCCGGTTTTTAGAGTTATTAGTGCTTTTGTGAACTAAGAAGAGGATTTTCTGTTAATAAAACATAAAAAACATAAATTAAATAATTTACTAAAAGATTATCCAAAAATGTCAAGCATTTTTCCTTCAACCCTTCTGTCTTTCAAAAACATAACTCTCCCAGCTTTAATATTGAATCAAATATTGAAAAATACTTAATGATAATTTAAGTTGAAATTTTCTTCTGCATAAAAACGGGTCATAAAGATTTATCACCCCAAATTATCTATTGTTCTCTTTATTTTCCAGTAAAGTTCCTCCTTTATTTTTCGAAAAAAAAATTACTCTAAATCCAATGAATGTGTCAATTTGAGCGTAGTATGCTTTCTGTTGGGGACCGATCTGAATAATCAATTTTTATTATAACAGAATCTCAAATAACTATGATTGTTGAAGGATTAGGTGACAATTTAACAATTAAATTTACATATAATATTTTCAAATAGAAAAAACTATTCAATATTCTACAAAGCAAACCCGAAACATTATTAAAGAGGATTTCTAATTTTCCCAATAATGAAACCCATCAACCAAATTGGTTTGAGTGAACAGTCTAATATCAACACAAAACAAGATTAACTAAAGACATTTAGGGCAATATTTTTAAATTGAGTTCGAACAAAAAATACAATACCAACCGTATAAATAACCTCTTTAGTAGTTACTGCTCTAGCCAAAATTGATTTTTTAATTGAACTGCAATGAGTTATTAGCACTTTTTTAACCCCCTTATTATTTGTATCTGCCTCTTGATTTCGCGAATTAGCTCCACTTCTTTAAATAACATTAATTTATTTCATCTTATCTACACTTCTGAATTTTAATGGTTTTTCTTTTTTATTTGGCCTTAGAAAATAAACCAATAAATTGACAGGTCTATAGTTTGGTTCCGTTAGACAGACCTTAAATTCAATCGTGATAATTGAATATTTACTTGAGGAGAACCTCACAAATTGAAAAATGCTTTCAGTGAAAATGAAAAAAGGAAAAATATCTTACAAATGCAATTCAGAAATAACTTTACTGCTTATTTACAAAGGCCGCAAATTCAGATTTTAAATTGGGGGATATAATTATTGTGGTTTTACTAATATCACACTGCTAATGCACTTGAGATAATTTGAAGCTGGTTAGTATCTTGATATTCTACACCACAATGTGGTTTTTGTGTTGTGGCTCTGTCATTCTTTGAAAAAATTGAATAATACACATCATCGGTGTTTCGGCTCAATTATGTCTTTCAAAATCCTTCAAACTGGTGATAGAAATCCCACGTCTCCAGAGAATATCTTTGCTATTATGTTAAGTTTTCATTTCATAATTTACTTAGTGCTTGGGATTGTTAATTGGTTTGCCACCAAAAAGTCCTACAAACATTTTCCCATCTACAATGACAAGAGAAGTTTTGTTAAAGAAAATGTCCAAACTCAAAAATCACTTCAAATTTTTTGGTACAAAAAATTAATAATAATCATGACGATTCCCTTCAGACAATCAGAAAACTCAATCAAAAGGGAAAAAAAAAACAAAAGAGAAAATCCGGAAGACGATTAATAGAAAATAAAATCATTTAAGAACTGATCAAAAGATTAAGCAACAAAACACTGAATTCTATTACAAACTTTTTTTGACAACACCAGAGCTACTTTGATCATACACCTCCATCTACTGCCATTTTCCAGAGATTAGCATTATGTGATATAGAAATCTTTTCCGGGAAATCTATCAACAATCTTAATAACTCAGGTGCAATATATAAGAAGGAAGATCCTACAATGCAACAGGACATCACTACTAATCGATCTGATGAATTTACAGTTTGTTATACTATTTTTCACTTAATCACCACAAATACATCAGCGTCTGATTTGCCAAACAATAGCATTAGCATTATAAATGAAATTATAAATCTTGGAGTATTTCTAAATTTTACAAGATATTGGATCAATGGTGATTATGCTTTATCCAAAACATCCCACACTTTGGCGAGATGTTTTGGTTTTAGAAGTATTCACTCGATGGTTTTTTTTCTGGCTTTCTTTAAAATAGAACTATCTACTGGTGCTGAAGCTTTTGATTTCTACATCATTCCCTCTAGCCTTTGCTTATATAGGACAAACACGAAGAAGAAAACTATTCAATTTCCTTTTTCATGCTAGGAATACAGTTGCTTTACAGTCAACAATTCAGCACTATCATCTTTTCGTACTGAGTACCCATCCCGTAAATCGCTCGTTGAATTTGCAAAATTGAGATAGGGAGCACAATCTGAAATGCATACTAGTTTTTCAATATTAAGAAATCAAGTGAGAATTACAAAATTAATTTCAAAACAGGTAAACAACACATGCAACCCACACTTCCTCCCTTTATTCAAAAATTTAATGAAGAAAAATTTTATTGAATTTAATAAAAAGGTATTTCTCTATTTGAATAATAAGATAAAGGTTGCCCAGAGGTTATTGCATTCAATTAATATCATTACTACTTTAATGGAAGTTTTACTCATAATCTTTGACCATCTCAATTATACATCTGAACTCATGATATAAATTTGTCATCATCTCTTTTCTGATTATGACCATATTGGTCAGGCTCTAAGGTGCTTTTCATGGGTCCCCCTTTTAAAAATAGCAGATCCTAAGTTCTTATTTCAATTTGGATCTGTCATAACCATTGAAATACTGAGAATTTTATCCAGGGTGAATTTCAAAAAAGTTCTTATATGTTCATTTAAAAAGTCTATAATGACCAATTACTGTTTAAAAATAAATACCAGGCCCAATCCAATGAAGACAGTTTTGAGAAACTTTAAAAATATTTAAAACCAGTTGAACTTTTTGTTTGTCTAATGTTATAAAAGGGTGTTACAGCAGCTTCCTTGCTATAATGTCAATTTTTTGCCCATCTCCAAAACATTTTCAAAAACTACCATTTCATAATTCACTACTCAAAAATGTATAATTTTATGGTTTCTTCTCCAAGCACTTAATGGCAAAACTAAATATTGTAAATAAAAAATAGCAGTCACATGACATTTTACAAAAAGTAATAGGCTGACGTTGATCTGCATGTAAAAAATCTTAAATAAAACTAACACACATCCAACAGCAGAATCGTGCATTGAGTCAAATTGGTACAGTGGACTGGCATATTTTGAAACTGAACGAAATTGAAAAGATGGTGTTGTAAGGCTCTCGGATCCTGAAATCCGGGTGTCACAAACGGCCAGCCAGTTACGTGATACCGGTCTGTCCCCGTGACGCCTAGGATTCTAACTCAGGCCTCCACTTTTTCTTATACACTTCTTTATCTTAATATAAAATTACGGATTTGCTACAACAAAAACATAGTTATATCAATGCCCCATATAGGAAATTCGTAAGCAGTGACTAGCTTCGTTCTTCAAGTTCACATCGTTGTCGACAGGCAATAATCTTAGTGTTTCTGCAATGGTTCACGTGGTTTCAGAGTGAAACCGGGAAGTCTAGTCATGACCCATATTGGCGGCCGTTCTTACCACGATTGTCCAAAATATAGACCGTTACTGATAACAGTCAGTGTATAAAGATAATTTGAAAATCTTTCAAGTGCGAATCACTGTGTTACAGGTAGCACAGAGTACTATATACGGTTCATATTGGTTTATAACGATTTCCTGGTTTAATCAATTTTTAATACCAAATATTTTATTCATTCCATTAATAGTATTATTGACGGTGGTCTCAATATATACCTTCTTTTTATTTAATGCACTCACTTGTTCTTTTAAATTGTCATCTTGCATTTTTAAATGGGTTAAATACTCCTCACCAGATTGTTTGTAAAACATTTTACCACATCCCTTCCAAACTGTATCAACTTTATCTTTTTTCAATTCACTGATTGTTAGCTCATTCAATTTTAATGAATTGTTTCTCCTGTTTAATTGAATATTAACCATTTGTAAATCTGCTTCGTTTTTACGAAGATTCACATTCATCTCAACTAAGAGCTGTAATATATCTCAGCAATTATTCGGCTACAGTTAATATCTGCAGTTACTTTCAGTCATCAATCCATTTTTTTTAATAATAGATCATACCTTTTGTAATGCCTGAGGAGGAAGCGACATTGTTTTATAACAATAGTAATGAACCTATTAGTGTATTTCAATACTTCTGTATTAAATCATTTCTCTTGTCATATTCATGGCAGTTTTTAATTCAAGATTTAATTTGCAACGGAAGAGTCACATGAGCATAATGTTGTGCTGTTTTGCGCGGACCTTCGTGGGTCGTAACCATAGGACTTCCTATATTGCAATTCTTAGGGGCTTACACTCTAAGACCGTAACTTAGGGCTTTTTATGTAAACTCGTAGAGAACTAGAAAATGTATTGGAAGACTTGATCCCTTTTTTTCGAAATTGGTCAAATTACAACGCCTTTTATATAATTCTATATCGGTCTAAAGTACTTCATAATTGATAAAAATAAAGTATTATAATTGTAGTTTTTTTGCTTCCTCCGCTGTTCTTGCGGCCAATTTTCTGATGTATTGTTTTTCTGGCTGCACGAACTGGCTTTGGAGTAATCTAAGATTATATTGTAGCCCTAGAGAAGAGACGTGCAAACGGTACAATTTGACTACCTCTTTTCGACCACCTATTTTCGGTTTTCCTAAGTCGAAATTCAATCGTCTGATAATATCTCAACAAAAAAAGAATTATAATTACAACTCTTTTGATTCTTCTACTGGTCTACAGCGTAAGCCAAACTATATTGTTAATTTTGAAACTAGGAAGAATTATTGCATTTGAAATTGGTTTTAAACCAATCAAGGCTTCCTCTTTATTCATCAATCATATGTATCAATTTACTGTTAATCACAAATTGTGTTTCTGACTGTAACTCCGCTTGATCAATAAGAATCATCGGATTCTTCCGAAAAATAAATTCTATTTCGGAATTGGAAAGCATTAAAAAAATACTAAAGTTGCCTTTTAAAATTTAAATTAAATCTAATATATATAATAATACAATTCTATCAATAAAAGCCCATACAAAAATTTAAAGTTATATCTTTAGCATCTTGTTGGGAGTTTCCAATTCTGATTGCTCATTTTCATTTTTACCTCTATTTCTTTTACGACATTTCATTTTTTCCCCATTTTCAACTCCAATAATGCCCTTTTCAATTCCTTCAGTAATGTCAAAGAAATTTTCCATCTCTAAAGTAATGTCTATTTCGTCACTTGAATTCTTAGCGGCCAAAGCACCCTCTTTTGCTGCTTTTACTGTTACTTTTTTTTCTTTAGAAATATTTGTATCCATTTTCTCAAAATCCTCTATTTTGGATTTCTCTGGAGGTGTTTCTTCAATTTTGTTGTTAATCTTTTTTCTAAGTACTCCGTTTTCAAAATTTTCAGTTAGTTTGTTTTCTATCTCATGATTTTCGATAATTGAAAAAACGTAATTATCTGCAATTATTTTCTTCAATGTTTCTGAAGTAGCCATACTAGTTTCAGTTTTTTCGGTTTTAACATTTAATTCAGTGTCTTGGTTTGCTTCATTGTTTTTATTTTCTACTAGATCATCATTATTAGTAACAGACAATGTTTTGTTTTGAATTCCATCATTGTTTTGAATGACCTGGCAGTTCTTTGGTATCAAATTCTTGTCATCAGCCTCCGTTTTATTGCTTTCAGTGTTTGGGTTATTTGGGTCATTTTTGCCGCTTTGAGCACTCAGATTTCCTTTGCGAATTTCTGATCTGCTAAAGGTTTCTAAAGAAGATGATTTATTAACGACTTCCAAATTGTGGCACTTTTCGGTCTTAATTTTATTTTCAGTATTATTTGTTTCAATTTCCTCAACTTTTTTCGTTTCGGATTTTAACGATCCTAAAGTTGTTTTTTTTTCTTTTCCGTCAAATTTAACAAATGGCTTTTTCTCATTGTTATCATTATTCGCTTTAGTTTTCAATTTTGTATCGGTATCTTTTAATAGTGAAATATTTTTACTACTTTTAGAATTATCCAAAACTTTCATGTCGTTGTTTTTCTTATTTATTGTGTGTTGCAAAATTGAAGCATTAACTGCTTTGGGATCGACCTCCAATTCAGGACTTCTTTTATTGGAAAAATGTTCCATTTCAACATCTTTTTCTTCTTGAATTATAGTCAATTTTTTTTGTTTTGTTAAATTTGAAATATGATCAGTTTCTTCGTCATCAATTATTGCATTTTCATCTCCTGAAAATATTTCCACATCTTCGCCTGCCATAATTTTATCCAATTTTTTTTCAAACGCAATTAATGAAGGCGTTCTATTTTTAGGACTCATTGCTAAAATATTTAATGGCAAACTCCCTCTGTAATTGACTGTTGGTAAAGGCGGTATACCGCTAACTATTGGTTTCCCATCTTTTGAAAGAGATTTTAGGACTTTATTTAAATGATGAACCTCCGAGTTAAATTTTTCAATATCAATTTGTTCATAAAGCTTATCAGAACTAGAATCTCTATCAGTTTTAGAATTATTCACAATCTTGACTGATTTTTCAGAATTAGTTTTATTACTTATTTTTTCGGTTGATATTACCTCAACTGAATTATCTGATAAATTAGTTTGATCAATAATTTTATTAAGTTTATTGTGATTTTTTATTATTTGCTCATCTATTTTTTTTTCTTTTTCTTTCAAAATTTGCTGTTGTTTTTTTGCTAATTCTTCATTTATTTGAACTTTGGCCATTTCTTTTGTACTCTCGGGTTTTTCAACCTGGTTGAATTGCTTGTTGTTATTCACAATTCTATTTTCGTTCATTTCTTTTTCAGAAGCCTCTGATTTGTCATTGTCATTTGTTTTTGTTTTCAATTTTCCAATTTCATTAAATGTTTTCAGATGATTTATGACAATTTTGTTTTCTAAATCAATTTTAGATTTAGTGCCTTCTTCTTTTTTTGCATTTTCAAAGTTTTCTTTATGAGGCATTTTGGGAATTATTAAAGTGCTTAATGCTTTGAAGGTTCGTGGTTGATTCTGATTTTCAACCGTTCTTATAATATTATTTTTATAAATTTCAGTTTTGGTGTTTGTTTCTGATATAACTCCTGCTTTTAAAACAACCTCAGAAACTTTGAGACTCGGCAAAATTTCTGAGGGGCTGTCAATTGGGCTTCTTTGAGTAACATCCCCAAGAGACCTGACTAAGGTGGATTTTTTGATATCTATAGGAATGCTATTAGTTTTATTTTTATTGACGTCAGAGATTTGTTCAGATTTTGATGTTACAATATTTTTATTTGGAAAATCTTTAATATTTGAATTGTTATTCAGAGTGTTGACTAATGGAATTGAAGATGGATTGATCTGCTTGCTTAAAGGAATTATTGGAATTGAACAAGTTTTTAATTTATTTCCATTATAGTTTCTTGTTCTTGAGCTATTATTTGATGTTGTGAGAGATGTGTTAGAATTGTTTTTTATAATAGGTTTCACATTAGAAGTTGTTAGAGGGGGAGACAGAAATTTCACTCTACCGTTTGTCACTTCATGTGTAATTTGTTGCAAAGCAACTGATAAAATTTTTGTGATATTGGTAGGAGTTTTCTCAATAATTGTCTTTAATGGGTCCTTAATTCCCTTATTTTTACCAATTGTATTTACCTGATTAATTGTAATGGCTAATGATTTGGTAATAATTTGTTTGATAGTTTCATAATCTAGATTTTTTAAATCTTTTGTTAGTCTCATCAATTCTGCTTGCAAATAACTCATTGATTTTGGATCAATAGACGAAGACTTTTGTTGAACTGCATTTTTTTTAACACTGGTGTTATTGTAATTATCATTCATAGCCCTAGAACTTTTGTTAGTATTCACTCTTGAATGAATCTGATTTTGCGGTCTATTAGCTAGCGAATTATTTTGTGAGTTTGTTCCAACACTTAAGAAAGATTTATTAGAATTGTTTTGTAATTTATTTTGTGAATTTGGTTGAACATTGTTTGATCCTGAATTTAAATTTTGATTTGATGCGGTTTTCAATAAAGATGTTACGGTGGTTTTCATCGGTATTCCTGTTATATTTGTTTTAAAATTAGTGGAGAACGCCTGTAAACTGTTTGAAACATTAATTGTTTCATTATTCCTCTGAGCAGAATTGAGTGCTTTATTTGCGTTTTCCTGTCGCTGAGGTAAAGACCTATCTATTGAATTATTGAAATTAACGGGATTCATATTTCTTTGACTATTTGAATCTTCGAGAATTTTAATGTTATTAATGTTATTCATATTAGAATTCCTTATAGACGGTATTAAACTCTTGAGATTGATTTGGTTTTTATTCATATTATTATTCATATTATTATTCATATTATTATTTATATTGTTATTTGAAATTGTGTTGAGATTACCAGTATAATTGAACGTATTTCCATTATTGTTATTAGAGGACTTTGTAATACTGATACTGCTATTATTATTATTGTTATTACTGTTTTTATTACTAGTGTTATCATAAATGTTACTATTATTAATAATAATATTTTTATTACTATTACTATTTTGATTATTCTGATTAGTGTTCTTATTTATACTATTCATGTTATTTGTATTACTAAGATTAGTAATATTAGTTATATTAAACTTTGAATTTAAACCAAATTTCAAGTCTTTATATTGAAGTTGATTCGTTTTTTGAGTTAAGTTTGGTTGTTCTATCTTTGGAGGATTGTTTTTTGTTTCTAAATTTGAGGAAGATTGTTTTTTTTTCTGTCTTTCCTTCTCAGCACAATATTCTTCATTTAAACCCCATATTGATTTTTTACCATCTTTTAAAATTTTTTTAAAGGCTTTATTATGAGACAAATTATGACGGACAGAACTTTTCCAAGTGTCTGCACTAGAACAGTAGAAAAAATAAGGATATAATTCTTGAATTGAACTGTAAATTTCGGCAAGAGACATTTCCTTTGGACTACCATGAGCTTTTAAACAATGAGCAATAAAATTGGAAAAAGAACCCTCGGGTCTTGAACGATATTCTAGAGGGATTTCATCTATTGTGTATTCCTTTTTGGAAGTTTTTTTGGGCCTCACTATTTTCTTTTTCTGGAGTGTATTTATATTTAAATTTGTAGTTGAGTTTGGGTTTGAGGAATTTGAAATTTGGTTTGAGTTTGATATTATTGATTGATCTTTATTTTTGATTGAATTTGATTTTTCGTCAGATTTGTTCTTCTTTTTTTCGTTATTTACTTTTAAATTTTGAATAATTTCATCGATATTACCTATTTTGGGGATTGTGGAATTAAAAATTGAACTATTTTTATTAAAATTTCTATTTAATATAGGATAAGTAAATTTTTTATCATTGTTTAATAAATTTATATTTGTGTTTGTATTTGTATTTGAATTTGAATTTGAGGTTGAGTTAAGATTTGATTTAGAATTGATAAAACTATTATTTATATTAATATTAATATTTTTGTTAATGTTGGTGATAATATTATTTGAGTTTGAGTTTGAATTGTTGTTTTTGTTGATAATTGATTTGTTTGAAATAATTTTATTATTTGCATTAGTTATATTGTCTGATAAATTTTTAGAATTGATGTTCAATTTTGTATTTTTGTTGATATTATTTTTAATATCCAACGGTTTATTATTGTTTGAGGAAATATTATTTGATTGTTTTTTCAGTATTGAAAAGTTTGAAGTGGCAGAGATAGGAGAAGAAGGTTTTTGAAGGCTTATTGAAGAAATTAAAGAAGGATCGAATTCTGATTTTACGATTGAGTTTGAAATTTTAGAGTAAAAGGGTTGAGAGTCAGTATCGGTATCGTTATTATGAATATCATTTTTAGTTGATTGAATTAGGTTCTGAGATATTGAAGAAGTGGAGGTTTTCAGTAACATATCCAGGGTATTTAAGATTTCAATTGAATTTTTCAAATCAATTTTTCCATCAGATTTAATCGTGTTGTTAATGTCTAATATTTGGTTATTGTCTTTTAGTAATAAATTCGATTGAAGTAGGTCATCGTTAGAGATATCAGAGATCGTTGGAAGGATGATATCATTGTTTTTAGTATTCGAATTAAGAGTATCAATTGAGGATGAGTTGATTTGAGTGGTTTGGTCATTTGAGTTAATTTGGATGGGTTGATTGAGTTGAGTATTTGGTAAGATGAAGGAGAAGTAAACTTGACATATTTGAATTTTGCTACCATTGTGTAAGGAAACAGTTGTACCACTTTCAATAAATTCGTCGTCAACAAAGGCGCCATTTCTGCCTAAAATTGATAATTCCCATCTTTGGTTACCAAAATTATAGAAGATTTTGGCATGTTTTCTGCTGATGACTTTTTTTGTACCTAAATGAACATCAACAGAGTGGGAGTTACTTTGATCAATATTTCTGCCCAAGATAACTTGTAGAGCCAATAAATAAAAAGTGAAACCATCAAAATCTAATCGGGCATAGGCTTGAATTTTTGAATCATCCATTTTTTGTTTTTTGTTTTTTGTGGAGAGAAGAAAGACGTTCTGATTTGGTATTTATTAATGAGGTTATGATATATTTGGAGCCTTCTATTATATTATAAAGTAAAAAATATGAGTAAATTTCATTGAAGAAGAATTGATAAAGAAAGAATTGTGAGGAATATATGGTGATTGTGTGAGTTATGGGATACGATAATCAAAAAAAGGAGAAATGGAACAGAATGAGGAACGAATATCGGTGGAAATTGTAATGTGAAAATAGATTCGGAACTATTAAAGGAAAGCAGATATCGATTAGATATGTATTTATAAGGATATATAGATATTGAGAGCAAAGAGATAATTGTGATGATTGTGATGGAAAACCAATGGGAAACAAATATAAAAACAAATTTTTTTTCATGAAGGGCTGTTCGCGAACAGAGCGGGCGATAGACGAACACAGAAAGAGATGTTTCAAAGAGATTTTGGAGAGGATTGGAGAATAGCGAACAGTAGCAAACACAGGAGGTCTCAAATTATTACAATTCAATTACAGATATATAGTAGTATGGTGGAGGAGTGAGCAAATAAGCAAGAAGATAGTGTGAAATTAGGTGACAACGTTGTTGAAGGAGCCTTCTGCCTGTTTTGTTTCCCAGAACAAAGGACCAACGTCGTGATTGCCATAGTATTTCCAACCTTTCTCAGTAACATGGTAGAGATTGATAGAACCACCAGAGTAGGCATCTCTGTGAGTGGCAGCTAAGATACTTCGCTTGCCCAACTGGAGAGCCTCATCTACAGACAATTCCCACTTGTAGTTGGAGTCTAAGACACCATAGGCAAAAGTCTGACCAGAACCAACACAAAACAAGTCACCGTTCAATCGTGTGCCATCAGAATCAACGTAGTAGATAGTAGGGCCTTCTTTCTTGGTATAACCACAGATCATAGTACCCATTGAGAGACCCATGCCTTTGTAGTTGTAAACCAAGTTGGACAAGATTTTAGAAGCAGCAGCAACAGATATTCTTTCTTTGTTTCTGAGCTCGTGCAATCGACATTGAGTACCTAGCCATGTTTCCCAAAACTGGCAATCAGCAGCACCACCAGCCATGGTTCCCAACAAGAAGGGATTGATTTCAATGACTTTTTTGACAGTTTGAGAGGCAATCCAGCTTCCAGCAGTGGCTCTGGAGTCGACAGCTACAACAATGCCTCCCTGGAACCTGAAGGCCAAGGTGGTGGTACCATGGGCAATCTTGATCTTGACATCGGGATTGACGCTGTCGTCGGTGTTGGCTCTGAGGAACTTTGTGGGCTGCGATATTGGCGGAAGGGCGATGGATGGCGACGAAGAAGCAGCGAGATTGTTGGTGCTGAAGTTGGAAAGGGAGCTCTGGTCGTGAATAGCAGCACGCTCTGAACCGGCGCAGACAAGACGGTTGGCAATTGAGTTCATGGTGGTGGAGAGAAGCAGCAGAGACAGCAAAGACAGCACGAAGAAGAAGCACAGGAAGCAGAGGTTGGTGGCAACCTCTGCTTTTGACCGAGTGTCACGTGCGCCATTCCGAAGCCGGCCGGTGCGGGGCGTGACGCAGGGAGCTAAGCGCCGACACTCGACATATAAAGAGCACATCTGCTGTTTCCTCTGCTGTTTCTTCTGCTTCTGCTTTTGCTTCCTCTGCTGTCTCTGGGTTTTGTTCATCAGCACTCCTCTAATTGTCCTTGCACTTGTCTTTTCTTCAATCTGCCCAATTGTATCGTCCTTTATGCTGCCTATTTTCACTGCTTTTTATGCCTGATTCATTGCCAATTTGTAGTTCCTTTCAATCTCGAATAATCTCAACTAATCTCCACTGATCTGAACTGACTTCACTGACTTGTCGAATATTTACTAAAAATTTGACTAATTATAACCGGTTCCAACTAATTTTAACTACTTCTCAGGAATTTCATATAATTTTAAGGAATTTTGAATAAAAATTTAATCTGAAAAAATCTAGGAAAAAAGCTTGCAAGTTTGTGACGCATGTTTTATTACAATCATCTTTTCAATACTATTTACCTCACTCAAAATTTAAATCCGATTATCTTCACTATTCATATTAATCTTTTTGCTGTTCTAATATCAAAATATTTATTAATTTGTAACTACAACCTACAACAAAATAACATAATCAATCTAATCAATCTAATCAATCTAAATCAATCTAAATCAATCTAAACCATTTTAATTTATCTTTTAATTAATTTATCTCACTATCTGCCTTATTCTCTATCTAACGCATATTCATCTTTTCGTCTTTTCATCTTATTTCTCGATTTTTTTTTTTAAAAAAGAATTTGTAATTTCTTAATTAATGGATGGATTGCCATATAACTTTATTAAAAAAGATAAAAATTTAAAATCCAATCAGAATTTTAATACTTCAATCAATCAGAATTTCAATCAAAATGATAAAACCAATTTTAACTTGTCTAATACAAAATCCTCAAACATCAATACAAATTTAATTAATAATTCCTTTAAAAAGGATTACTCAGACTCAAATTTATTATTCAATCCTTACACAAATAATAATTCCACAAACAACAACAATCATCATAATTCAAATAATTTTAATAATAATACTTACCAGTCTTACCCTTCTTTACTACCTCTTAATGATGATTATTCAACTAACCGAAATAATAATCTTTTTTCTAATAACTTAATCTCAAACTATGATGATTCAATCAATAATTCTCTAATTGATTCAAGCCTATTAAATTCAATCAATAAAACCAAAACTGTTAAAAAAAATAACAATAAAAATCTTATTGACTCAAATTTCGATACCTATAATAATGGCTACACTTTTGAAAATAACTTTCTTAATTCTCCTGCCATATCGAATTCCCTAATTTCAACTACTTCACCATTTATAGACCCACTTAATTACTCCTCAGTTCCAATTTCAAACAAATCAGATAAATCAAATAAATCAAATAAATCAATATCTAATATTACTAAATTTCTAAACTCGAAAAAAATTAATCAAAATCTAAATCAAAATCTAAATCAAAATCTAAATCTAAATAATAGCTTAATTCAGGATAATCACCACCATCACTTTATTTCAAATTCATCATCAAATTTATCCTCTTTTTCAAACCCTTCAAATTCTTCCTCGAATTTATCCTCAAAAAGATCCGTCTCAAATCCAAGTTTTTCTCAATTCCAATCAAAACCAAAAGTTAAATCAAAACTAAGTCTATTTCAGAAAAACGTCAACGACTCAAATATTGATTTAAATATTACAAATAATAATACCAATGATAACAATGATAAGAAAAATAACAACAATAACAACAATAAAAATATGATTGAAAATAACAACAACAATAATAATAATAATAATAATGATACTGACGACACCGAAGAAACCGAAGAAAATGAAGACTTACAACCCATCAGAAAATGCTCTACTTTATTGGAAAGAGACTTTCCCGCTGAAATTGCTCCCTTTTCATTCTTAGAAAAGGACGATCAAGGCAACTATCGTAGAATCTCCGATGCATCTTATTTCTCCCTACCCGATCCAAATTCTCTAAATTTAAATTTTAAAAACAATGCTCATAATATTGATGATGTCATTAATACAATTAATAGCAACGTCAATTTCTCAAATAACCATCAAACTAACAACAGCAACAAAAATTACGTTTCAAATTTACTTTCAAACTCAGTCTCATCATCTCCCATCTACGCTCAAGCCTACCTTTCTTTAAGTTTTTCTCACCAAAATCAAAATCAAAATCAAACTTCTATCGATGATGATTCAAATTTTGGTTCCTTAAAATATGGCGGTGCCATTATTCCTTCTAAAGATTATACCCCAAGCTATAATAGAAAGAAAAATACTAAAAGTAGCAAAAATATTTTCGATAAAAGTCATAATAGTAATTTAGAACTAACAAGAGCTCATATACCTGATGCAACGTTAATTTCTTTATTAAATAATCATGATCCATCAATTAAAAACCCATTTTTAAAAAACGTTTTTTTACATCCAACTGTATCAATCTATCATAATTTTGAACAATTGATTGGCCTTGAAGATGAATATATCCCTGGTTTAGATTTCAATGATAATTTAACTAAATGGTTTGCAAATGAAAAGGAATTTGAAAGATTCGGTCAATTGCAAAATTTTAATTATAAAAATGCAAAATTAAGAAAATTGCGTGCAAAGAATAATAATTCGACTACTTGCAAGAATAATTTAAATCATTTGAATAATTTAGATAATTTGCCCTCTGTTATAAGTGGGTTTCCTCCCATCGATGAGGGAATCATTCCATCACCAAAAATCGAACCAATTTTTAACCGAAATTTTAATTTTGTCGATCACCCTGATACTTTCAAACATCCCAATAAATTAAATAAAATTATAGAATATAAATATTCAAGCTCTTTTACCAATGATAATAAAAGCCCTGCTGTTTCACCCAATGATGGTTCTCAAATATTAAATATAGCGTCAAATATTGAACAACCACAATCTCCGACAAAAAGTCCATGCGAAAATTACTCTGATTTAAAGTATTTCGATCCTAAATTTGAAAATAAAAATTTACAAAACTATCATACAGATATTTCCAATTTTGAAAATGTTCTTGATAACAAGCGAAATTATGATAATATACATGGTGGTCATAAAAAAATTGGACTAACCAAGGAAATCCTAGAAGCTGAAAATAATAAAATATTGAGACCTGCTCAATATCATGGAACTATCATAACAAGAGATATTTCTTCAGAGGTGCAAAAACAATATAAATCAGGGATTCAAGGAAACAAATTAATGATCATCGAACCAACAAGCTTGCCATCATCACTTACAGAATTATCACCTGAAATCCATACTGTACATAAACCAAATCGATCATCAACTATTTCAATTGATGATAATTTCAGTTCTCATAATGAAGTAACAAAAAATCATAATATTAAAATATCATTGCCGTTTTTCAAAGAAAAATCATCTTCAGTTGGATCAATTGATATATCAATTTTGGATAGCTTACCTGAAAACTTTCAATCATTAAATTTTGTTCAAAGAAATAAGATACTTTCATCATTATCCCCTGATGGAAATTACAAAACGTTAGCTCCATTAGTGAAAAAAAAATTTGCAGCAATAAAAAAACGAAAATCCAATGCATCACAATATTTATCCGTATTTAATTCTAATATCAACTTAAACAATTCGAACAATGAGACTAAAGAAAATGTAAATAACTCATCAGTGTCAAAGAGTAAAAAAACAGGATCCTCAAGTGCTAAAACCAAAGAAAATGTTGATTCAAAGGGAGCAATTGTGCTTGCACATAAATTAGATCGTATTATTGGGTATGGATCTTGGGGGGTTGTTCGAGAATGTCATTTAGTTAAAGATTCCCAAATTATCAGAGCGGTCAAAATTATTAGCACACTTTATCCAAGTGTTAAAAGAAGATTTAAAAGAGAGATACGGATTTGGTCAAGGTTAAACCATAAAAGAATCTTGCCATTATTGTATGTTCATGAAACGGAAGATGCTATTTTTTGTATAACACCAAGAATATATGGAGGAACATTATACGATGTTGTTTCACATTGGGGGCCATACGATACATATAATTCATCATTTCCAATTCGTAAACGACTGAGGATAATTCGGTTATTTTGTTTTGAAATACTAGATGGATTGTCATATATGCATTATAATGGAATAGTCCATGGAGATTTGAAATTGGAGAATTGTTTAGTTGATGAAGTGCAAGATAAAGAAGATAAGAGCAAAACCTATAATCATATTTTAATAACCGATTTTGGAATGAGTGGGTTTTATTTAAAGCCTAAAGTGAAACAAAATTCAATCGTCTCTGTTCGAAGTTTTTTTTCCAATGACAGATATTCTGAGAGCAGTTATAGTCATAATAGTTTTAAAAGAAATGTTAAAAGAGTACGAAACTCATCAATTAAGGAAGAAGATGTATTGTATTTTTCAGCGAGGCCAGCAACTGAATCCAGAATTAACATACCACACTCACCATCGACAGAAAATTTATTAGAGATGAAAAGAAGCAATAGTAGGCTATTTAAGATTATTAATAATAAACACTTTGTTCATGATGATTCACCAATTTTAATTGATAAAAACTACGGCCCATCAATCACAGCGACAACATTTGAGATCAATTCTGGGAGAGAAGAATTATCTAATTATTTAAGTTCTAGTAATCAAAATATGAAGAAACGAAGCAATGAAAAAACCAATGGATTGAATGAGCCATATTGTGATATAATATCAATGAATAACTCTATTAGTAACTTTATGACACCAATAAGATTTTCAGATAGTAAATACAATAAGGAGATTTCATCAGGCAATGAGAACCAGGGAAATCTACCACACAGTCACATCGGGTCGTTACCATATGCTTCGCCAGAGATACTATCTGATGATCCACCACCATTGGGACCAATTGCAGATATATGGGCGTTTGGAGTATTGCTTTACACGATGATTGTAGGCCAGTTGCCATTCAATAGCAACTTTGAGCCAAAACTTCGAGAAAAGATCAAAAAGGCTGAGATTGATGAAAAAAGTTTGAAACAAGCATGTTTCTATGACCAGGGATTGCTCGCCATTGTAAAAGGGTGCCTAACAAAAGATATCACAAAACGATGGGATTTAAATATGATAACTGAAAAGCTCAAGAGCACCGAGCCTGATTTCTATTAGAGACGTTATAATCTGTTTTTTTATTCAAGTGTACTAAATTGTGTTAAGGGTTTGTTGGATTAATATTCCAGCAGCCACCGGTGTGAGCGAGAGCAATTTTTTGTTTTTTGTTTTTTGTCTGAGGTTCTTTTTTGTTCCAGCTTTTAGTTTTTGATGTTTTGTTGATATGAATTGTTTTTTATCAGTGCTTACGAATTGATGTGTTTTATTTGAGCTTATCAAGTTTCTGTTCTGAGTAAGCATCGGTTATCAGAGCAGCGGCCCAATCGGGACAAACACAAATAACGCGTCAGCACAAACACGAAAACCTGGTGCAACGTTGGGAGGCAACGCGCAGTTGGCCTCCACCGGCCCTGACGCATTTGCACTGCAGGCTTCAGGCATCTTGTGAGGCTTCTGCGTTACCCTATGCAGGTCTGGCCCTTTGAAACAGGAGAAAGGCGGTGCTTTTCACGTGTTTCCGCTACAAGCGCTGTAGCAAGCCGGCAAGAACGGGACAGCGATGGAGTTGCTACGAGCAGTCCAGCTGCACAGCGTACACTAGCCCGCCAATCAGCGTCTGTAATACAGCAAGAAGAAGCACCCCACAGCACACGCAAAGTCTATCTAAAAGCAGCCGCGCTGCGCGTAAAGGTGCGGCAAAGACAGTGCATACTGTGATTGGCCAGACCAGAGCGGGCCTTCTGAGTGGACACGAGGCAGAGCGCAGCGAAGGCCCCCGTTTGGGAATTGTATAAAAAGCAGAGGAGCGCTGCTTGGAAATATTTAAATTGCTTCCCTGCCACTTTGTAAAATTTTTCATTTGTTTTTTCATTTGTTTTTTCATTTTTCTTTTCCTTTTGTTTTCTTCTTCTTTCCACTCTCAACTTCTTCTCTGCTGCACAGCTCAAGGTTACCCTATTCCGGCCTCGTTAGCACCTTTTCTCTTTCACTCCTCTTTCACTTCTCTTTCACCATGGAAGACCCAGCTCCTGCAACTCCTGAAAGCGACAACAGCATCAAGAACTCCATCGCAGACCTTCATCACACATCTAATGCTATCCACGACAACTCCAATATCGACATAGTCTCCCACTCGCCTGACAATCCCAAGCCGAACTCCCTTCCCAAGGCCAGTCTCGATAAACCCACTGCAAATTCTTCCAACTCTCTCCATAACAATAACGAACCTCTTTCGCCTCCTATTCCGAGTCCCGAGCCCTTGAAACACGACCGAGATGAAGACCATCTTGATGATCTATCCCACATTCAGTCTCCAACAAAGAAACTAAAGCACGAACTCATACAGCAGAATGACAAAAAGACATACTCTTCTGAGCACATTGGTGATAACGAATCTAACAATAATGAAACAACAACTATAAAGCCTGATTCTGATCGTGGTCATAATAATGACAATGAAAATAATAATAATGATAATGATAACGAAAATGACGATAATGATAGTGGCAGCGAAATAGAACTAGTCAACGGTCAGAATGAAATACAGAAACTAGATCAACCGAAACAAACAAACATAAAAAGTGACTCTACAACTGAAACTGATAATTCAAAGGAAAACAATCAAAAGGATTCATCTACAACTACTCAACCAAAAATGATACCTGCTCCCAAACCTCTTTCGGAGCCCGATATGAACAATTTGCCTGAAGTCTCATTATCAAAGGATCAACAAAGATATGCCATAAATGTTATAAAAAACGTGAAAAAATTAAAAGATGCTCTCCCCTTCTTGTATCCTGTCGACATCGTCAAACTAAATATCCCCTACTACTACAATTATATCAAAAGACCAATGGATCTTTCAACAATGGAAAAAAAATTATCTGTAAATGCTTATGAATCAACTATAGACTTTATAAATGATTTCAATCTAATGGTTGATAACTGTGAAAAATTCAATGGCTTCAATGTCCCTATATCAAAAATGGCAAGAAATATTAAAACAAGCTTCCAAAAATACATGGTCAACATGCCTCAATCTATACTACCGGAAACCTCTCATAACGGCCCTTTAAATCCAAATTCCTCAAAAAGAAGAAGAAAATCTAATAATAACAGCACTAATAATAATAATAATAATAATAATAATAATAATAATAACAATAATAGTAATAATAATACTTTTAACAATCACAATAGCCATAGCAACAACAATGACCACCACTCCAATTCAAATCTTCACAAACCCAATCATCTAAATAATTCCTCAATAAATAACATAAATTCAAAAAACTCCTCAAAACAATCTCCAAAGACTCTACCCTTAAACTCAAATGGCATACCAACTATAAGAAGAGAAATTACTCATGATGGTGGTGGCAGGCCTAAAAGAGAAATACACCCTCCAAAACCAAAAGATATAACTTATGATAACAAACCCAGGAAAAAGAAATATGCCAATGAACTAAGATTTTGTAACCAAGTTTTACGAGAATTGTTCTCAAAAAAACATGAAAATATTACCTATCCTTTCTTAAAACCCGTAGATCCAATTGAATCTCAATGTCCAACTTACTTTGACGTCATCAAAAACCCAATGGATTTAGGGACAATAAAACTAAAACTATCCAATGGTTCCTATGAAAATGCCGATGAATTCGAAAAAGATATAAGACTTATGTTTCAAAATTGCTACATCTTTAATCCTTCTGGATCCTATGTTAATGATTTGGGTCACAAACTTGAAGATATCTTTAATAAGAAATGGAAAGAAAAACCTTTAACCCCTTCAACTCCCCCTCCTGAAAATAATAGAAAACTCTCTTTAGCAAACTCTGATATCTTGTCAGATGATGATCCAGAAATTGATATCGACATTGAAGCTGAAGTTAATGCAATCCCAACAGTCGCCGTTTTTGCTGCAAGCATCAAAAAAATGCAAGCTGAACTAGAAGCCTTGAAGAAAACCGAAAGAGAAAAATTAAAAAGACTTTATGCTCAGAGGGCTAAAAAGAGAAGTTTGGCTCCTCAAAGAGGAGGCCCAAGAGCAAAATCAAAGAAATCCTTTCCAAATCAAAACTCGAATATACAAGCTCTTGATGATGACAACGATTTCGATATGTCTTTTGATATGAAAAAAACTCTAAGCTTTCAC